>CM060337.1:44269105-44314105 GCA_030674155.1 Stramonita haemastoma
AAAAAGTCCCATACAACTCAATAACAAACATGTGTTTTCCTCATGACACTTCAGTGTTATCATTATGTGACAATACATGTATAATAATATTATATCCAGAGAGACTGGCAGCTGGCTGTCGTCACAAGGCTCCTGAATTAAAAACTAATCCACACACATGCACACACACACACAGATGAACACACACATGCACACATCACACACTCTCTCTCTCACTCACTCACACTCTCTCTCTCTAACACACACACACACACACACACACACACACACACACACGACACACACACACACACACACACACACACACACACACACACACACACACACACAGAGACAAAGACACACACACACACACACACACAGAGACAAAGACACAGACACACACACACAGACACACAGACAGACACACACACACACTCATGACTCCTATTCAGTATTCTTAACAAATTGTATATATAAATTAGAGAACTGATACCAGATCAAAATATGAGGATGTTCAAAGTCTATTGTACGAGTCTTGGTAACATATATATAAGCTCATCAATGGCTGATGTCATACATCATTCACAGTAGGAAGGTTACTTTGTCTTTCCCAGGACCCTGCACATTCCATCATTTCCTGTCTCCTATAAATTAATGGATTGTTTTGTTCTAAAACTTGACTTGTCTAAATCCTCTACAAGTGAATGGACATTAAACCAAAGGAAAAACCAAAACAAAAATACACATGTGCACACAATAGACATGCACAAATACAGACACTCCCTATATAAACACAGAGAGAGAGAGAGAGAGAGAGAGAGAGAGAGAGAGAGAGAGAGGAGAGAGAGAGAGAGAGAGAGAGAGAGAGAGAGAGAGAGAGAGAGGGACAGAAGACAGACAGACAGAGACAGACAGACAGACAGACACTGAGACAGACAGACCCTAGTAGTAACAGTCTTAGAATCTAGGACCCAACATATTTTGCAATCCATACAAATATATCAGTACAACTGTACTTCCATACATTACTTTCTAAAAAAAAAAAAAAATGTCCCATACAACTCAATAACAAACATGTGTTTTCCTCATGACACTTCAGTGTTATCATTATGTGACATATACATGTATAATAATATTATATCCAGAGAGACGGCAGCTGGCTGTCGTCACAAGGCTCCTGAATTAAAAACTGTAAATCCACACACATGCACACACCACACACGATGCACACCACACACACACACACAACACACACACACACACACATACACTCCCTCTTTCTCTCTCTCTCTAACTCACACTCTCCATCTTTCTCTCTCACTCTCTCTCTTCCCTTCTCTCTCTCTCCACACACACACACACACACACACACACCACACATCACACACACACACACCACTCATCTCTCTCTCTCTCTCTCTCTCTCTCTCTCTAACACACACACAGAGATATATATTCTTTTCTTTTTTTTTTTTTTTGGGGGGGGGGGGGGGGACCAAGCAAAAGCTCCTCAACCTCTCAGGAACTGTGTTTTTCTGTTTGAAAGCCACTTTCCTGCCCAGGCTCCATGTCAATCTTACTGGTCAGCTAGCTACATTACATACATGCTGCACTGCCAACCATCAGGGCCTCTTTCCACCTGACTGCAGCTAGCTGCTCATTTCTCCTTCTGCTGCTGCTGCTGCTTCTTTTTCTTCTTCTGCTTCTTCATTTTCATCTTCTTCTTCTGATTCTCCTTTTCTTCTTCCTGCTTCTTCTTCCTCTTCTTCTTCAGGTTCTTTTTCTTCTTCTTCTGCTTCCTCTTCCCCCTCTCCTCTTCTTCTTCTGCTTCTCTTCCCTTTCTTCTTCTTTTCTTCTGCTTTTAGAAAGAGCAGGACATCGTGAGCGGGTGGAACAGATGACAAATTTACAAAACTGCATACACACGGGACTGGATGTAAAAAAAGCACAAGAGTGCTTATCCATTATCCTCATATAAAAAGAAAAGAAAAAAAGAATCTTCTTCTTTCTTCTTCTTCTTTTTATCCTCCTCCTCCTCTTTGTTGATTCTACTCCAAGGGAATTAAGGCACTGGCAGGTCTGCACTTTAATTAAGCTGACCCAGAAGTATTATTTATAAAATCCCCACATTGAATTCACCAGACCCCACTGCGAAGTTCGAACCCTGACTTCAAGGTCGCTTCTTCCCTCTCAGCTACATCCTCCTCCTATGAAGTTTGCCTCTAAACAATGGAGTTGTATATATCATATACTTCTTGGGGTTTAAACCCTTGGTCCTTAGTGGCTGTCATCTACTGTGATTGTAAATTGTGAAAAGATGTTAACCAAAGAACGAATACACTAGGAGCACAGACACATCAGACACTTAGCTTAACTGTGGTGGAACACGTTATATTGTTTTGCCAAACGTAAGTTTAAACACTTCAGTCTATACAGACTTCTTGAAGTTGGTCAATCACAAACAAGACAGACATCTGGCAAAAAAAAACCACAACAAAAACAAACCACTCAACTGACATTGACTTTCACTCACTCATATCTAGAAATCTATACAAATCTAACATCAACTTTCGACTTCACACACACAAACAAACCACACACACACACACACACACACACACACACACACACACACACACACACACACACACCACACACACACACACACACACACAACAAAACAAACCAAACAAACAAAACAGGTATACATGTATCTTAGCTGTGGAGAAACACATACTACACTAGTGTGTTAGGCATCATTTACTAGTCCAACTACATTCCAGCAGTCCCAACAGCAAGGCATGGATGGATTCAGGCCTGGCTTTAAGTTACAGGAGTTTTGTCCGATAACACTGCAGCTGGTCTCATACCATTCAGCTGATGTCAGCCCGGGGCCATAAAAGAATCATAGATTGCGCTCCCTCTGAAAACTCTGTTGTGGTACATTTCTTTCACTATACCTGGGAGTTTTATGCCCCCCCCCCCCCCGTTGTGTGTGTGTGTGTGTGTGTGTGTGTGTGTGTGTGTGTGTGTGTGTGTGTGTGTGTGTGTGTGTGTGTGTGTGTGTGTGTGTGTGTGGCCTGTGTTTATTGTGTTGCCTGTTTTGTTTGTGACTTTCAGTGCCTTGCCTGTATACATGCGAAAGACAGTTGCTTCTCTCCCCTCCTCCTCTCTCTCACCTCCTCTCTCTCTCTCTCTCTCTCTCTCAAGATTATTCATTCATTCATTCATCTCTCTCTCTCTCTCCACCTCTCTCTCTCCTCTCTCTCCTCTCACTCCTCTCTCTCTCTCTCTCTCTCCACACACACACACACACACAACATACACACCACACACACACGACTCTCACACACACAGTCTCACACACACAGTCACACACACACACACACACACACACACACACACACACACACACACACACACACACACACACACACTCATCCTCTCACATGCAGCTCTATGTTTCTGAACAAGCCCTGCTGTTGGGTTTTATACTGTTTTTTATCTTTCCTGACGTCAAAACATCACCATGATGTAGATGGATGACTCCCTTGGATGGCAAAGACTGTCCTTGAAGGGTGGGAAATTTATACTGGTTTTTTTTCAGATCCTGAAGATGAAAACTTCAAAAGTGGTTCTCTAGTTGTATACATACAATTTATTAATAGTTATGATACATTTTAAACATCACATTTTTTTGGGGGGGGGTTATTATTTTGTGAAAAAAATTACACAATACAAAAATAGATTTGCATTGACAAACCAGAGTATAAGCAGGGAAGAGAGGAGGCTGTAGCAGAGAGAGAGAGAGAGAGGAGAGAGAGAGAGAGAGACAGAGAGAGCAGAGAGAGAGAGAGAGGAGAGAGAGAGAGAGAGAGAGACAGAGAGAGAGAAGAGGAGAGAGAAGAGGAGAGAGACAGAGAGACAGAGAGAGAGAGAGAGAGAGGGAGGGAGGGAGGGACAGACAATCCAAACAGACAGACAGACATACAGACAGACAGACAGAGACAGATAGAGAGAGAGAATGACAATGACAATGGTTTATTGCGGTAAGCTTTCAAGCCCATTTACGAGGGGACAGCAGAATGGAGACTGGGCACAAACGCATATTTAACCAAGAAGAAGAAGATAAAATAAAGTAAACATTCACTACAGCCCATCATGACATGTTTTCCACATCATGGTTAACAGCTGAGAGACAGAGACAGAGAGACAGAGAGACAGAGAGACAGAAGAGAGAGAGAGAGAGAGAGAGAGAGAGAGAGAGAGAGAGAGAGAGAGAGAGAGATCTGAGCCTGGCAGCTCAATGGATAGGTTTACAAGTCGACACTAAGAGTAAGACAGGCAGACAGACAAACATTCAGTCCTAGACAAGTAGACTAACAGACTGATGGCATCACGAATTCTTTTCTTTTGCTGACCACACATATCCACCCCCAAACCCCCCCCCCTCCAACACACACACACACACACAAAAAAAAACACACACACACACACAAACACCTGCCAAGCAGATAAAGCACTCTGGAGGAGACTATTGTAAAAAAAAAAAGAAAAAAAAAGAAAAAAAAAGGAAACAGCTCAGTCACATCACCATATTGGGTTAACCTGAGGCACAAGGTATTAGTAACCCTGATGTCAACTGACCCATAACTCTTACCTCACACCCACAAAGCATTCTTCAAAAGCCTAACCCACTAACACACTGACACTCCCACATATTTTCTTTTCACAATAGATAAGATTACTCTCCCTTTAAACTACTTTGCTTTCTGTGTCAGTGTTGGTTATGGTTTGTATCTGTTTTTATGATTGTGCATACATGAAAAGTTGTATAAATTGGGGGCTGTGGGTGAAAATAACAGAATCCTCAACGAAAGTGTTGATATATAGGTACTTTCAATTTCATCAGTTACAGACCTGCAAGTCAGTTTGAACTAAACAAAAGACACCACCACTGTCCTCTCTGATCACTCCCCCCCTCCCTCCCCAAATCTTTTCATAACCCCCCTCCCCCCTAAAATCTTCTTTTTATAACACTCCAACAAAAATCCCTTTGAATCCCTTTGTTAGGAATGTAGTATTATGTTAGTAGTCAAAAGAGCTTTTAAAATTGGTTTCAGGAGAGGTGTTTGCATGTCCTTGTTTATATCATATATATATATAAAATTTCTCATCTAACCAACAAGTGTATTAAACCCCAGATTTATCGCATTTGCACAGCCATTTATACCCAAAATGGTCAAAAATGCACCCTGCAGCCCAAACTCAGTATAAAAAAAGAAAATATTCTTTTTGGAATACTTCTTTAAAAGTCTAAAGAAACACACAAGCAACCCCAAAATTAAAAAAAATCAAAACAAAACACACACACACACAAAATGCATACCCTAATCACTCTTGCCTAAGTAAAAAAGATATTTTCCTAGGAATATTAATATTACATCAAGCCCACAGAGGTTATTCAGGAAAAACAACTTACCACAGCTACTAATCAAATCGGCTGCCACTAATTAAAAGCATGTGTATGTATTCAACTTTCAAGCTGCTTTTAACAGACAAGATGAAGCCCCCAGTCATTAACTAAGGAATGTGAATACTCTGAACACACACACACACAGTTCAACAAGACCACCTCAAGCCTTATCACTGAGCCCTACCAGTACCAAACATATAGACAGGCTCACATATTTATACAGTGAGTGAGCAGGCCTACCCAAATCAGGGACTGATACAATGAACAAACAAACTTCATAGATCTATAGAAAGAAAAAAGAGAGCCACTTGTTTCGGTGACAGATAAGGAAACTGAATCCCTACTTTGTTCCTGCCCACTGAACAAGCCAGCCCGAATCTGACAAACTATGCAAGATGACATGAATTATGTGTTTGTGTATGATCTTAGAGCGTCATGGCATAGAGTGTGTGGAACAGGCAGGGACTCAAGTGTTTGGAATTCTGATCCGGCCACGCGTGGGGGTCTACTAGTATTTTGTACCACGGTCCAAGGCTCAGTTTCCAAATATAGCGCTCAGACTCTGGGTCTGATAGAGTCCCCTCCACCCCCTTGACAGAGCCTATTCACTCATAACAATAACCAGGCATACTTTCCTAACTGGCTGTATGGCGAGTTACTGGTGTCAAAAGAATACATACATTTCCTTTTTTATTCTTCTTAAGATCGATTATGAGCACTGAAATTTTACCTTTTACATAACCAAGAAAAAAACAAAAAGGACCAACAATTATAAAAACCTGGTCAAGGGCGATGGTTTCAAACTCAGTTTAATAATTATTTTAGTAACATCTATTCTTACATAGTTTTAAACAGCATCTGGCATAGCTTATGCACATAATGTAATTTTCTAGAACAAGCATTAGCTGTTTCATCACATATTTTGTCCAAAACAATAGAACGAATCAAGTACTCTGATTGGCTATCTGTCTCCTTTAACAGCTCAAAAGTTGACACTGTCAGTGTTAACTGTACAATGAGCAGCTGAAGCCACGGACCCATGATTCTACAAAGCACAAACGCCTGTTGTGAGACAGACGCTGGGGTGAACATTTGATCATTGCTAACATTTTGCATTATATTTAAGCCTTTTTAAGGAATAAAATAGGAATGAGACTATAGTATAATCTACTAGTTTGTATGCATACATTACACTTAAATAATAGCAACCCCCCCACAAAAACCCACAACAAAACAAGCACGACAACCTAACAAAACAACTACATACATGCAGTATACAATCAATGAATCATCCTGATCAGTGAATACTGATGGATATTTTCAGATTAGAACCTCTAATTCTATCTTTATCATTGTAATTAGAATTTCTCTTGGGTGTTCACAACAAAGGTAGTGGTGGTGTGGTCGGTGTATGTTTTTTGTATACTTTTTGTATTTTCTGAAATAATTGATATGATTCTGAGTTAATCAGAACTGGAGACCCGTGTGTGTGTGTGTGTGTGTGTGTGTGTGTGTGTGTGTGTGTGTGTGTGTGTGTGTGTGTGTGTGTGGTGTGTGGTATCTATGACTTTGTGCATTGTGTGTGTTGTGGTGTGTGTGTGTGTGTGTGGTGTGTGTGTGTGTGTGTGTGTGTGTGTGTGTGTGTGTGTAGTGCTGTTGTGTTCGCGCAGGTGTATATGTGCTTTTCGTTATTCAATAATGTTTTCACACACATTATATCTAAAAATATTTCAAGTTTTGACAAGTAAGTGACACCATAGCTGGTGGCGGTGACAGGCACAACAACAACACAACACAGCACAGCAGGAGATCAACAGCCTGTCCTGTTCTGCTGCTACCTGCAGCATTGCTGCCATTCCTGGAATGCCTGCCTGCCTTCCTGCCTATCTGCCTGCCAAAGGTCAACTCTCCCTGCCACACACTGCTGTGGCAGGAGACACTATAAGATGCTTTAAAATAAAACACAACAACAAAAAAAGCAACAAAACCAAAAAACCATGTGCTCGCTCGCTCTCTCTCTCTCTCTCTCTCTCTCTCTCTCTCTCTCTCTCTCTCTCTCTCTCTCTCTCACACACACACACACACACACACACACCACACACACACACACACACTCACACACACACACACACACACACACAACACCACACACACACCAATAACAAAACAACCAGAGCTTTGGAATTTGATCACTCACACTGAGAACAACATTTTTTTAAAAAAAGTGCACCTAAACATGACCCAAACAAAGAAAAAAACACACATACAAAACCCAGTCAAAGCTCAACAACAACAACAACAACAGCAGCAAAAAAAAGGGAGCACAACTCCAAATTCTGACACCCACACTGACAGGAACATTGAACTACAGGGAAAAAAAGAAAAAGAAAAAAAAAAGGGTTAAAAAAAACCACACAAGCAAAACCTGTCAAAACTTCAACAATAGCAACAGTGAAAAAAAACACACAACAAAAAACACAGCTTGGAATCCAATCAATTATGTAGCACATGACATACACTGTACAGTTCAAGTTATTATGTGAAACACAAAATCTGTTGCACCAGCTACAAATCATTCAAGCTAGGGCGAGTAAAACTGACAGATAGACAGTTAAAGAGTGATGGGCCCATCTTAGCATTTATAATAGTATGCATGTACGCCTTCAAACTGTCTTTGGCGACAGTCTTGCGACCGCACCTGGGAAGAAAAAGCTTTCATTGTTTCAGCTTGTTTTGTTTTTTGTTCTTAGTGTTAACATGGTGGTATGTTTGTGGGTTTTTTTGGGGGAGAGAAGGGAAGAATTTTTTGTTGGTTGGTTCCTCTTTTTTTCCAAACCAATTTTATCAACTTTCAGAGCCCCACTGACCTAATTTTGCACAAAATGTCATCAAATGATCAATATTGGTCGACAGATAATGCTGTTATTAGTGTCAATAAAGCACAATCTGTGTATTATGTACCCACTTCAGATAATGAGGTTCTGTCTCTGGTTTGAAAAAGTGGTAAGAAAATGAGTCCTTTTGGCAATGTTACTTCTATTTTAAGTTGAGTAGAATTAGAAACAAGACATCTTTTACTTTTTTTTAAAGTTGAGTAGGATTAAAAAAAGACATCTTAATTAAAAGCACCAGATTAGTTCAGGCACCCATTCCTTGTCCTGTCACTCCCCCCGTGACTAAGAAAAGAAACAACAAAGCAGGTCTCAGTTTGTCATGAAAACTTGTTTCTGCTTCACAGCAATGTGGAAGGCACACTAACCCAGAAAGCGAACAAGAATGACAGAAATATTTACACACACACACACACACACACACACACACACACACACACACACACACACACACACACACACACACACCACACACACACCACTCTGTTGTGACACACAGAGACACAGACATGCACACACACACACTGTTGTCACACACACACAACATCAACACACACATGCATGCACACACACACATGCACACACACACACACACACACACACACACACACACACACACACACACACACACACACACACACACACACACACACACACCACACCACACCACACACACAACCACACAACTTCTTTCACTGTAACTGACAGCAAAATGAAATGGTAATTCTACACTTGTGACCTTATCTCATGTCGACACGTGATGGTGTCAGCAGGCTACAGAGTTGGCTCATTTACAGAAACTAACGGCACATACTCTCTCACACACACACACACGCACATACACGCAAGACTGGCGGTTATGCCACCATCCATTAGGGAGGGCTGAAAACGGAACACAGGTGACGGTGACCCTCTCATCAATCACAGACACTGATAGCCAACGCCACAGGCAATCTCACGAACAAATCTACTTTGATCATCCCCCCCCCCCCCCTCCCCGGCTCTATTAAAGCAAGCTGTTCTTTTTCATATCCCAGGATAGAAATTATACTAGGCTCCATCTGGTTCAACACGCTCATTTGAAACACACTGCCAGGAAAATTCAGTACACTGCCCCCGCCTTCTCCAGCTGTTGACTGGCACAACATGGTGTCAAAGATTTGGTTATTTAATAATAAAAAAAAAAAAATCTCAAAAATGAATGGTTCATAGTGTGAAAATGTAATATTTCAAACATTAGACCTAGTCTATAATGAAGTTCTGAGTCTACTTTTATCTTTTTTTTCTTCTGTTCATTGGCTACAGCTCTGGGGTTGACCAATGGTGAGATTTTTGCTTATGCAACCATCCCCCCCCCCCCCCCCCCATTTAGATAGCTGCATTCTGACTTCAATGATGGTGTCTATTTGTAATGACACTTGTGTCATGTGCATGCATGCGTCTTTGAAATTTTGTCATTTATTCCTACCACTACAGCATAAAATGACCTACTCTTCAGAAAGGCAGAATGCATTTTTAACATTTGCGCAGGACATTCTGCATTCCCACACAGGGCCTTGTTTATATTCTCATGTATATGATATCCAAAGGCCTTAGGCTAACTTTCATTTCAAATTTCTCATCAAACTGGGAAGAATGGACAAGGCTGGAACCAATCCCAGAACCTTACGGTTTAATTGTTTGGCAGGTGAACATCTTAGCTGTCCTGCTACCTTCCTTCTTGGTCTACCATATCAAATGCATGAAAATTTGGAACACTACAACAATTAGGCTTCCCCTTTCTTTGTAATTAAAATGTTATATGTCCACTTCAGACTATACTGACTCAGGCATGACGTACTCTATTATTCTGATCATATCCTGCTGGCTCGTTATGCATTCAGAATTGAATTACCTATGCGAATTTCATAAAATACCATGAAAAGATGACAAAAAGTACACAAGTGATCCTGGTCCATGTCAGTAAACTTCATAATTCACAAATTTGTTCTATTGGGACAATAATGTTCGATGTAACCAGCAACACAATGGCCACCCCCACATAAGGAAAAAGAATAAATTTATAACAGCCCGACAATCATCAGTATATTATACACTTGAATTACAATTGAATAATTCTATTGTATAGATATAGATATATATAGATATATATAATATACTATGACTTAAGCTTTATTGTCTCCAATATGAAAAAAATGAGGATGCTTTGCAGAGCAAATCTGTTGTGCTATGGTGAATGGAGTGCATGTATTTAATTTAAATTAATGATACTTGCAATTTGCAATTCATCATTTCATCATTTGCTTATCAAGCACATACACTGATAGTGATACAGTTAGTAAAAGAGAGAGATGAGATAGCAAAGGCAGTGTGACATGGATTTGAACTCTCTCTCTCTCTCTCTCTCTCTCTCTCTCTCTCTCTCTCTCTCTCTCTCTCTCTTCAACTCTGTATTAATAAACATTCATTGTAAACCCTAAAACATACTTATTTTACCAAAATATAAACATTTTGTAGTTAGGCCATAATTGGTCCCCCAAGTTCAAAGGATCTGATTAAAGTTGACCTTAGGTCATTTGGGTTACAAACATAAACAACAACAACACATTTATCATAATTATGTGAGGGAAAGGGGGAAGGTCAACGGGGGGGATAGGCTAGTGGAAAGAATGTCGGCGCTGGCCGCCGCCTCTTGCCAAGAAGTTTAGAGGAAAGTTCTCGCCCGACACACTGACACAGTGGCAGCGAAGTGTGACAAAAACACGGCAGTTAAAAACGACACTAGCTGTCGCTTCCACAACAGGCATGTGGCCACATCGCTACTGTCGACACTGACAGGTGACTGAAAGATTACAAACTCAACCAGTTCCTGAGCGAAAAGGTATGCGAGGCCCAGCTATAATCACCACCCTTCCTTCAACTATTCCAACTACGACAGCGTGTGCCTCTTGTGCGACAACACAACCGACACACCCTTGCCTGTCTTCTGCGTGCTGACAGTCTCAAAATCAAAGACAAGCTGCGCGCAAGTCCGAAACACATCGTCATTTTCATTGCATTTAAGACATAAAAGAAATTCAACGAAATGTCTATCAAAATTCTCTATAAACAGAAATGTTTACTTACAGGTCAAGTGTGAGCAGAGGCGGTGGTGTTTAAATTTTGAAGCGAATGTGGGTTTCTATTGTTAGTATGGCAGGGCTTCTGAAAACTTCCACCAATCCACGTTGTTTTAAGGACGGTTTTTGCACACGGCACTTAGAGTCCAAGCAGGGGGACGTTTTGGCGCAATACACAAAACCAAGTTGGTTTATAATAAATCATCTTTGAATAATCTATTTTTCAAAGGTGAGAGATAACGCATTCACATACTTTTTTTTTCATCCGGCCCTTACCCTGATTAGGGACTATCAAACCAAACAACAAAACCAAAAACATTTATAAGCATGCCAGCACTACTGCAAAGTGAAGAAAGAATGTCTGTCTTAACTGGTCAAAGTTATGTGAATTTTTAAAAAAAAATGTCCTTATGAATAAAAAATATGCATTCTCTGCAACTGATCCTGGTGGTGGAGTAGGTCTTAAACATCCAAATCAGATTGGAGTTTGTTTGTTTTTTCACACTGAAATTATTTTTGTTGTGTCTTTTCGTCTTTGTGGTTTTGTGTTGCTTTTGCTGTTGCTTTGATTATTTTTGGTCAGCTTCAAAATCAATGTGATTCTTGTTGGTTAAGTTTGATTCTTCTTTCTTTCTTTCTGTTTGTTTTGTTTGTTTGCTTATTTACTATATTTCTTAGAGTTCTTTGTCAGAATGCCATGACCATGATTGACATTATCTCCTGTCTGTGACATTATTGTTAGGGTAGCAGTTGATGCATGCCCTGTCAGTCATTTCCATCCCTTCTGTTTGCAGTCCCTCTGTATCTTCCATGGGGATGCCGGGAGCCTGTCAGTATAAACAGCATCCCTACCTTTTGAAAATTTTGTGCTAGGAATTGTCTCTTTTCTATCCTTCTCTTTGTTTCTGCCTCTTTTTTTTTTCTTCTTGTTGCCTCCATCTTGTCTTTTTTCTGCCTCCTTGGCCCCCCCCCCCCCCTCCCCAAGACTTTAATACAACAATTCTTTCCCACACTGAAGTCAGCTGGGTCTGACTTGTCAAGCCCTTAACAGTAGGGCAACACATTTTCGCTCTTATAACTTAGAACAATGGTTGCTGTCTCTTTCTGTAGATTTCATCTTTGGCAACTTCATCTACTTGGCTACATTCCATAGATAGGAATCGGTGATCTTCCTTGTAGTCTCTTGACCTCCATCTTGCATTTACATGGCAGCTCTAATGTCTTTAGTATGTTCTGAATATTTCATTTTCATTTCCCTAAACAGGCCTAAAAGTTCAGGTTGTCTGGGTTCCCCCCTCCTCCAGTTTTTCCAAAGAGCTTTGCTTCGTTTCTCTTTTGATTCAGCTTATTCTTAAGAGTCTTCTGTAGGATGACATCTCTGTGCTTTTGATTCTGTTTTCATCTGCAGCTTTAAGAGTCCACCCTTTATTTCCGTGAATGGACAGCCTGGTGGTTAGAGTGACATGTTTGTTGTCTGCTGAACCGGGTTCGAATCTCATTCATGGGATTTTCCTCTGGAATTACCATCAGTGCCGACACTACTCCCCCCCCCTCCCCCCCCCCCTCCCCACCGTTCGGATGAGACTATAAACCGAGGCCCCATGTATGAACGCACGCAGAATATCTTGTGTACACGTTAAAACCTGTTCCACTTTTCAGAAGACTTGGCCATTGTGTGCCGGTGGGAATGGATGACAAAGTTACAAAACTGTATATACACGGGGACTGGATGTAAAAAAGCACACGGATACTTATTCTATTATTCTCGAAATAACAAATAAGAAATAGGAAAGGAAGATTAAAACAGTAGACCAAATCATCATTTGCAGCATTTTAAAACTGAAACTAATTTCTTTAATTGGCTTGAGCTGTTTTTTCTTTAATGTCTTTGGTAGGTGGTGCATTGACTAATTAGTATGACTCCAGGTATTTAGCATGTTCAACAACTTCATAATTCACACCCAGCGCACTTCTTTCTTTTAAGATCAGTTTTGTCAGTCCTGTCTTGCCACAAACTGAAATATATAACTTACTTTTCTACCAATGAAATTCTACACGACTACCACCACCTTCCCCTCTTTCCTTTCTTTTAGAAAAAATCTTTATACTAATGAAGCCCAGGGCTTGTGCAGCAAGTGCGAAGTGGGTGAAACAATAGATTTTCCTGGGGAATTTAAGGTATACTCGTTTTATGTTCGAACTTTCAGCTGAAGTTTTATTTATGTAATAGGCCTACATTTTTATTGCCATCATTTTCGGTCCTATCTTATTCGCATTGACGTAAAATGATGTACAAATCAGTTTAAGAATAACTTCAAGTTACTTTTTGATCAGGTTCGCGCAGTTGAGCGTCTGAATTTAGTAGCGACAATTCATTTGTTTAATGACACCACAGCCGGCGGTCAGCTGATCGGTGAAGAAAATACTGTGTGTTGCCAAAACTCAAACCCGCTTCATCGCCAAGAAGCAGGGGATTTTTTTCTTCCAAGTCCTTAATTTTAGTTGCTATAGTAACGCCAATGACGCGTAGCTTCAATAACTTGTAGCCTACATGCGGAAGATGAATTTGAGCTGATGATGCTGCCAAGACAGGAAATAATGGCAACAGAAACCTGATGCGTCTGCAGTTTACAATTGATGTTGTAAGGATGGGGGCTGGGGTCGAGATACTCGCGGATTGTATGAAATAATACACGTGTAGCAGGCCGAGTTAACCTGTGGCTGATTATGATCAATTTTTGTGTGTGTTTCAATCCATCATCTGTTCATATGTAAAGGTTACATACATGAAGGCAGTGCAAGCATCGTCAGGATATTATGTGTATTGATTAAACCTTATTCGTTTATTCATACAGAGAAAGGGAGGTGTACTATAGTTTTGTTTTTACTTTTCTTTCTTGTTTTTCTCTTCCTCTATCATTCATCCATCTATTATTTTTCCGGTCATACAGTCCAGAATCTACTGATTTTCTGTTACTGCTGCCCTACGGCTGACAGACAATAACATCTACGATACTCAACCCCTATTGTAGCGCCAGCGAAAACGTGATAATCATCTCTGTATTGTGTTGTGCTGTGCTGTGCTGTGTGTGTTGTATTGTATGTATTGTATTGTATTGTGTTGTATTGTATTTATTGTATTGTATTGTATTGTATTGTATTGTATTGGGTTGGATTGGATGGATCACCAAGTCACGCAATGACAAATTAATTTTCTCTGTGTGAAAGTTCGATCTGTTCTCCTCATGGAGAGAGAGCGTGGCGTGGACACTGGTTCCACATCACCCAAATGATCGTCGTCGTTTTGTTGTTGTGTTGCTGTTGTTGTTTTTGCTGGGTGTGGTGTGATGTGGTGGTGGTGACGTTATTTCTTTTTTAATTCAAGTTTTCTGTTTGTGGGTTTACTTATAGTTTTGGGTACAAAGAAGAATGAAGAAGAAGAAAAGAAAGAAGAAAAGAAGAAGAAGAAGAGAAAGAAGAGAGAGAGAAGAGAGGAGGAAAGAAGAAGAAGAAGAAGAAGAAGAAGAAAAGAAGAAGAAAAGAAGGAAGAAGAAGGCAGGAAGGAAGGAGAGAGGAGGAGGAGAGAAAAATAAACAAAGAAAAAAAAAAGAAAAGAACAAAAACAGAAGAGAAGCGATTTAGAAGTAAGCAAATGATGATGATAATAGTGATGAAATGTTATGAATGATGATTGTTGAGATTGGTGTATTCAGATAGAAGTTTAAAAGAAGAAGGAGAGGTATAGATGGCTAGTGGGAGAGGAACGAAGATCAGAATGGAGGATGAACAGGATATGCTTTGGAAGGAAGGTAGACAGGAATGTTGGAGAGAAGAAAGAAAAAAGGGAAAAAAAACAACCAAAAGAACCAAAGATAATCCACGGCGACTGTCGATATTCAGCCCCGCAAGACAACGTCTTACATAAAGTGATGATCAATTAGTCATACAATCTATCACTTACCTGCATTAGCTTGCCATTGTTTGCATCACATGCACTTGCTGTTCCTCACACATCCAGCTACAGTTTCCTACACACACGAAACCAACGTCATCATCCTATTCAATGAACTATCCAATATCACTGAATGGACCGAATCCGGACTTTTCGCTGCTGGGGTATATTTTGCCACACCAATACTTACTTTAATACATATAAAGGATTCATAAACCATGCACACACAAGCACATCATATGCACAACACACACACCACCGCGACCGCAACAAATGTACCACACCACACCGTACCACCTCTGTTCCGGATTTAGCGAGGTCTATAATTGCTTGCAGTGCATATTATTCCATTGCCCTTTTTTCCCAGTAAGACGAAAAAATCGAACTAAATGTCAAATTCTTTCGGATGAGAAACCGACATTCCGTGTGTAAACGCACGTAGACATCTTGTGCACACATCAAAATCCCGCCCAGGCCTTATGTTTTATTTCATTTCATTTTATTTTATTCTTTTATTTCGAGGATAATGGAGTAAGAACTAATGTGCTTTTTATTTTACATCCAGTCCCCGTGTGCATGCAGTTGTGTAAACTTTGTCATCCCTTCCCACCGGCACACAATGGAAGAGTTTCGGAAGAGTAGGCCACCTGTGTATCTGTAGGAACAGAAGACAGGAAAAAAAACAACCCACCATACACACAGGTGTCGTGTTAAAAACTATCCCCGAAGTCGAAATGTGGCTACCTAAATGATGGAAGGGGATGGGGGAGGGGGTGGAGACGGTCGCATACGCATACGCATTGATGAACCTGGAGCTCTAGCCAAAGAACCGGAAAAAATGATAGATCTTTTTCCTTCCCAAAGCACAAGCCGCCGCTGTAGTCTAGTGGTTAGGGCGTTGGACTCGTAATCTAAAGTTTGCGGGTTCGATCCCAACTTTCAGCTATGGCGTTGTGCCCTTGGAAAAGGCACTTTACGGCTATTTTCTCACCCCACCAGGTGTAAAAGGGGTACCAACCTTGTGTTGGGGGTTAACCCTGCGATAGACTGGCGTCCTATCCAGGGGGGTCTATGACTCTCAGTGCTTAACGCCACAGAAACCGGGATAAGCACCGGCCTGATGAGCCTTAGGCTCGGGACAGACTTTAACCTTTTCCCAAAGCACAGTGACGGGACGGGAAAGCCTAGTGGTCAGAACATTGCGCTGGCAATTTGACGACCCGAGTTCGATTCCCGTTCAAGGGATTTGCCCCCTGGAGTTAACTAATCAGTGCTGACTCCACCCCCCAAAAAGTCTTTCGGATGAGACTGTGAACCGAGGCCCCGTGTGCGAACGCACGCAGAACATCTTGCCACATGTTAAATCCTGTTCGCTTTTCGTAAGAGTAGGCCATTGTGTGCTGGTGGAAACAGATGACAATATTTACACAACTACATACACACGGGGGACTGGATGAAAAAAAAACACATGAGTGCTTATCCCATTATCCTCGATATAAAAGAATAAAATAAAAAATAAAAAATAATAAATAATAAATAAAAATAAACTGCAGTGTTTATCTATCTAGCCTCTTCTTCAATAATTAGGCTATTGTTGTGCTGGCTATAATAATGATGATACACACATCATCAGCGATTTGTACCTGGCTGTACCTGGCTAGGTCTTGGGCCAGCCTCCTCATTCGCACCTCATCTCTCCTCCCTCTCTTCATCGATCGTATCGTCTGCCTGTTTATCTCTATTGACTTCTCTGCTACCGTCTCATTTCGTCTTCATTTTTTTGGCTCTTGTCTCCTACAAGGAGCGAGCTATATAATAAGCTACATGTCCTATTTGGCCTTGCTAAGCGTCTTACGCCAGTTGTGTGTGTGTGTGTGTGTGTGTGTGTGGTGTGTGTGTGTGTGTGTGTGTGTGTGTGTGTGTGTGTTGTGTGTTGTGTGTGTTGTGTGTGTGTGTGTGTGTGTGGTGTGTGTGTGTGTGTTGTGTGTGTGTGTGTGTGTGTGTGTGTGTGTGATGTTAGTCTTTTATTTTGAAGATATTTTTTTATATTCGCGTGTGTGTGTCAAACAGCGTTTTTGCTTGTATGTATGCGTGCAGAATACACAGTTTGTGTGTGTGTGTGTGTGTGTGTGTGTGTGTGTGTGTGTGTGTGTGTGTGTGTGTGTGTGTGTGTGTGTGTGTGGTGTGGGGTGTGTGTTGTGTGTTGTGTGTGTGTGTGTGTGAGTATGTGTTGGATGGGAGAGAGAAGGGAGAGGAGAGGAGAGAGAGAGAGAGAGAGAGGAGAGAGTAGAGAGAGAGAGAGAGAGGGAGTGATGAGAGAGAGAGAGAGAAGTCTATGTCTGTGTCTGTGTCTGTGTCTGTGCGTGCCAGTGTGTCTGTATGTCTGTGTGTGTCTGTGCGTGTCTGTGTGTGTGTTTCTGTGTGTGACATATGTACTGTTTCTGTGTGCTTATGTGCGTGCATGCATACATATGTGTGTATGTATATGATATGCGTGTGCACGCGTGCCTCTTTCAGATCATGCCATATGTTATGTATACATGTGTCTGCATGCGTGCGTGCATACACGCACGCTGTCTTCATTGTCATGTTTAAAAAATCTACCTATAACCACGACATAAGGTCAGGCGGTGGGTGTAGAACGGGGAAGGAATAGGGTACAGTAGATCTGTACAGAAACGAAACAAAACAAAATATATTAAAAAAAAGTGAAATCAGGCGCCTGTAGCTGCACTGTCACGCCCAATGACTACTTGATCGGCTAAAAATGGAAAGTGCTCAATACATCACCCCGACAGAAGCTAGCCTGCCATATATGGCGATGCACGTGCACCTGCACAAGCAATCTATAGACCAGGGAGGTGGGCATAGACAAGCCAATTAATTAATATTGTGCCGCCGCCATCAGTTTAATTGAATTTCGCCCCACTTTGTGTTCCAGTGCCCTGCCACACACACACACACACACACACACACACACACACACTCTCTCTCTCTCTCTCTCTCTCCCCTCTCTCTCTCTCTCTCTCTCTCTCTCTCTCTCTCTCTCTCTCTCTTAGAGCATCTGGCTTTGAATGGGTAGGTGTGATGATAAAAACACAACAACAACAAAACAAAAACAAAAACACCACACACAGAGAAAAAGAACGATCCCCAAAGAAACAAAAAAATCGAGCAAACACCCCCCACCCCCACCCACCCCCAAAACACCCCAAAAAGACCCCCCAAAAAAAACAACAACCAACACACCCCCCCAAAAAAAAAAAAAATAATAACAAAAATCCTGAATGAAAAAGATATGCATGATCTGCGTATGTGCGTACGTACGTACAGACAGAGAGACAGACAGACAGACAGACAGACAGACAGACAGACACACACACACACACACACACACACACACACACACACACACACACGCACACACACACACACACACACGCGCACACAACACACACACACACACACACACACACACCACAACACACACACAACACACACACACCCTTCCGATGAGACTATAAACCGAGGTCACGTGTGCGAACTCACGCAGAACATTTCACGGGCAGATAAAACCTATCCCGCATTTCGTAAGACTAGGCCATTTGTGCCAGTGGGAACGGATGATGACAAAATTTACAAAATCGCATGCACCCGGGGACTAGTTGTAAAAAGCACTTGTGCGCGCGTGCGTGCGAACAACACACACACACACACACACACACACACACACACACGCACGCACGCACGCACGCACACACACACATACACACACACACACACACACACACACACACACACACACACACACACACACACACACACACACCTCTGTCTGTCTCTGTAGTAGCTTTTGATTTGCCAAACTTGAATTAAGGGACAAGTTGTTAAATCTCCTGCCCGAAGGCTGCTTCACACATGAGACTTGAGGTTTGACAGCTACAGTTTTGACCTTCACATTGACCTACACACTGACCTAAAGACTGACCTAAACACGGATGTGCCAAAGTGGTTGCCGTGTCTCACCTGTCTCTCCTCACCTGTTAGTACCACCCAGGTGGGTGTTAGCCGCTTCACCAATGATTACGACATGATCTTCCTTCACTTTCCCCCAGTCAAGTTAAACAGCGTCAAGCGTGGTTACCAGTTGGATGGGTGACCGATTGCGCGCCTTGGCTTCAGTACAGTCCCCCAGTTCACCCAGCTGTAAATGGGTACCTGTCCTCTTTAGGGTCAGGGAAGGTCAAGCAGCGAGGGAGAGGAGATGGGCGCCGCCCTCAACATGCTGGCCCCCTAGAGAAGCTGAGGTTTCTGATGCCTCGCTCCCCTACGACCGCCTAGGTTATGGGACACCTTTACCTTTACCTTTTACCTTAGCTCCTTCACTATTTTCTCCTTGCTGGCCCTACTGACTCCATGGATTCTCATGCCACAGGATTAGATATGTCTACCAATGAGAGAAGCTGGTGGTCTGCCTTTTTTTCCTTCTTATTTTCCCCTCAGTCTTGCCTTGAAATACAGTTTTCATAAGGTCCGTATCTTGATTTAGTAGTGCATGGCCAACATAGTCTAGCTTATGTTCATGTCTTAAAATTCGAAGTTTTCTTGTTTCCAGTTTGTGTCATATGCTTTCGTTTTTTGTTTTTTTGTTTTTTTTAATTTTATCTGTTCAATTGACTTGAGAAGAAAAACCATATCTCAGCTGCTTCCATTCTTTTTTCCCTGGTCTTTTCTTTGTGTGCAGGATTCACAGCCATATAGATTACGTGCCAACTAAACATTTCATTATTTGTATTTTCAGTTGGTAAGGGATGCTGCGATACTTTCCAGATGCTATTTAATTGAATCAATCATCTACCTTTAGCCATATCTATTCTTGTGCTTGCATCAGCAAGGGGCTCAAATTCCCTCTTATGATTCATTGTTGTTGTTGAATTCCAGCTTTTTCATTTCTTTCATCTGTTTGTTATTTATATTCAGCGGCATAGGGCTTGTAAGCATCGAATAACATCATCCCACCAGACATTAGTTTCGATGTTGTTATTACTGTTGTTATTATTGTTGTTGTTGCTATTATTATTATTATTATTATTATTATTATTATTATTATTATTATTATCATTATTATTATTATTATTATTATTATTATCATTATTATCATTATTATCATTAATATAATTATTATCAATATTATCAATATTCATCATCATCATCATCATCATCATCACCATCATCATCAATATTGTTATTAATATTCATTATTATTTTTCTTCATCATCACTCAATCTCATCATCTCATAGTGTCAGAGCCATCAACAATAACCTCACTTATATCTGGTGCAGGTCTTCTATTTGCAACCCATTGTGTTAGTTCACTATATGAGACTAAGAGTTAACCCCCCTTTCTTCTTCCTCTTTTTTTTTTTCATCAAAGGCTCAGACAGCAACTACTACCGCCCCCCCCCCCCCCCCCCCCAATCTCCACCCCCCCTTATCAAACTTTCGTCGACTTGTGTGTGTGTGTGTGTGTGTGATGGCGGAGTCAGCATGTGGTGTTGGTTCTTGCCTGCCTGCATGGTTTATATGCATGCGTGGGTTCCAGCGTGGTGCATGCATGAACATGCATTTGTGCATCAGTCTCATCTCACGCGTTCATACATTCTTTATTCTTTCATTAGCCGCAATATACAGGACATGACAGCAGCAACAACAAAGAAGGGAACAAAGAGATGCACCAACACGACACTGGCAACCAGACATCCTTTATAACATTGGCCAGACACTGCAATTATCTCCCTTCTCATGCCCCTGGATTATGCAAATGACCAGTCCAGTCATGCGCACACAACGTAAAGACATGCTAGCAGACATGATTGTTGGGTGTGGCAGTAGGCCTAGGCTAGACCTTGAGGCCCCACCCAAACCACCCTGTGGTCTTTCAGTCTCAAGCTCTGGGTAGGGGTAGTACAGGTTGTCTGTAGACATGTGTGAGAGGAGCAAGAATGGATGTACAGCACTGCACAAGGTCAGAGGGCTAGGGTTGCATTATATACTTAAAACCATCATTCAAAACGTGTTTCCAAGCTTAAACCACAAGTGCCTGGTTTCTGATTTGTTGTTGATAAATTGCTTTGTTTGCTCCTTCAGCTTTTTAAAGAGTTGATATGTTGTTGACAACTCTGCCTAGGACGGTCCCAAGCCCGGCTGAAAAAGGAGGAGGGTTTGGCGTAGGGTTAGCTACCCCACCCTGTGAAAAAAACTCTAGCTACAGAAACGCCAAATAGCAATTTAACAGACATCGCGGACTTGGGGAGGGATGGACCTCCAGCTGGAAGGTGTATGAAGTCGGGCGGTGAAAGCCAGAGTCATCTGGAAGCCGTCAGACCGAAGACCATCATCTCCACCAGGACCACCACATCCATCGGTACATGGAACGTCAGGACCATGTACGAGACGGGGAAGACAGCGCAAGTAGCCGCAGAGATGAGGAAATTCAACCTCACCATCCTAGGAATCAGCGAAGCAAGATGGACTGGTTCCGGGCAGAAGCGACTGACTTCCGGGGAGCTGCTGCTGTTCTCGGGGCACGAGCAGGAAGATGCTGCACACACCCAGGGAGTCGCCCTGATGCTTTCCAAGCCAGCACAGGGAGCGCTCATCGGGTGGGAGGCACACGGACCAAGGATCATGACAGCCTCTTTCCGTACAAAGAAGAAGAGGATCAACATGGACATTATCCAGTGCTACGCCCCAACGAACGACAGCGAGGAGGAGGAGAAGGACGACTTTTATAACAGATTGCAGACCATCATACAAGACAGACCGAAGAGAAACATCATCATCGTAATGGGCGACTTCAATGCCAAGATAGGTAGTGACAACCAGGGATACGAGGAGATCATGGGGCGGCATGGGCTAGGCGAGATGAACGACAACGGGGAGAGGTTCGCAGACCTGTGTGCCACAAGCAACCTGGTCATCGGAGGAAGTGTTTTCCCGCACAGAAGGATACACAAGGCAACTTGGGTGTCGCCAGACCTGTCAACGGAGAACCAGATCGACCACATCTGCATCGTGAAGAAGTTTCGCCGCTCCCTACAGGATGTACGGTCAAGCGAGGAGCAGACGTTGCTTCGGATCACCATCTACTTCTTGCCCGATTGAAGCAGAAGCTGAAGAGAAATTGGACGGGGGGATCCAGTCAACGCCAGCGTTACAACACCACGGCGCTGAAGGACAACAGGAAGCAAGAAGAGTTCAAGGTCACTCTATCCAACAAGTTCCAAGTCCTAGGAGAGCTGCTTGAAGAGGAGACGATAGAAGAGAGGTGGCAGAGAGTGAAAGAGACAGTGACCTCAACATGTCAGGAAGTACTGGGCCCCAAATCATTCACACACAAGGAATGGATTTCAGCAGCTACGCTAGAGAAAATAGAAGAAAGAAGAGAAAAGAAATTAGCCGTCAACAGCAGCAGGACACGATCATCAAAAACAAAAGCCCAAGAGGAATACACAGAAGCAAATAGGGTTGTAAAGCGAAGCATTAAAGCAGATAAGCAAAACTACTTGGAGACATTGGCAAAAGAAGCAGAAGATGCAGCTCACCAGAACAGCACCAAGGACCTGTACTTCATCATCAAGAAGTTATCAGGGAAGTTTGCCAAGCCAGAGAGACCAGTAAAAGACAAGAACGGAGCAGTAATAGCAGATGACGAAGGACAGAAAAACAGGTGGATTGAGCACTTCCAGGAGTTACTCAACAGACCAGCACCTACAAACCCACCAGAGATACCAACAGCCGCAAGCGACCTGCCGATCAAATGTAGTGCTCCCACAAAGGAAGAGATCCGCAGCGCCATCAAGCAATTGAGGAACGGTAAGTCTGCAGGACCTGACAGCATCCCAGCAGAAGCCCTGAAGGCCGACGTCGAGACCAGTGTGGAGCTCCTCTACCCGCTCTTCGGCAAGATCTGGGAGGAAGAAGAAATACCAACAGAATGGAAAGAGGGTTACCTCATCAAACTCCCCAAGAAAGGCGACCTCAGTTCCTGCTCCAACTACAGAGGGATAACGCTGCTGTCCATCCCAGGAAAGGTGTTTAACCGCATCCTGCTGAACCGGATGAAGGACGCAGTAGACCCGCATCTCCGTGACCAACAAGCTGGCTTCCGAAAGGAAAGATCATGCACGGATCAGATTGCAACACTGCGCATCATCCTGGAACAGTCCCTGGAATGGAATTCGCCACTATACATCAACTTCATAGACTATGAGAAGGCTTTTGACAGCGTCGACAGACAGACCCTCTGGAGACTACTGAGACACTACGGAGTGCCAGAGAAAATCACCAACATCATCAGAAAATCATATGAAGGAATGACCTGCAGAATAGTTCATGGCAGACAGCTCACCGACGCCTTTGAAGTAGATACCGGAGTAAGGCAAGGATGCTTACTATCTCCTTTCCTGTTCCTGCTGGCCATCGACTGGGTCATGAAAACCTCAACGGACCAGAAACGTAATGGCATCCAATGGACACCTTGGAAACAGCTAGACGACCTTGACTTTGCAGATGACCTGGCCCTTCTCTCCCACACCCAGCAACAGATGCAGGAAAAGACCAACATCGTTGTGGAGAACTCAGCTAAACTGGGCCTCAACATCAACAGAGGAAAGAGCAAGGTACTCAAGACAAATGCAGCCAATGCAACACCCATCACAGTCAAAGGAGAAGCGCTGGAAGAGGTGGAAAGCTTCACATACCTCGGCAGCATCGTGGACACACAGGGAGGAACAGACACAGACGTCAGAACCCGCATCGGTAAAGCAAGGGCAGCCTTCAAGCAGCTCAGAAACGTCTGGGGACCAAGCGACATCAGCATCGCCACCAAGACCAGGCTCTTCAACACCATCATCAAGCCAATACTAATGTATGGAGCAGAGACCTGGAGAAACACCGTCACCACCATGAAGAAAATCCAGGTCTTCATCAACACCTGCCTCAGGAAGATCCTCAAGATACGCTGGCCAGACAAGATCAGTAATGAAGAATTATGGCAAAGAACCAGACAACAGCCTGTTGAGAAAGAAATCCTACAGAGACGTTGGCGATGGATAGGACACACCCTACGGAAACCTGTATCCAGCATCACAAGACAAGCTCTCACCTGGAATCCACAAGGGAAAAGAAAGAGAGGGCGGCCTAGAAATACCTGGCGCCGAGACCTGGATGCAGATGCAAAAAAGATGGGCAAGACGTGGGGACAACTGGAACGCCTAGCCCAGAGCCGAGATGCCTGGAGACAGCTAGTTGGCGGCCTATGCCCCAGAAGGGACCACAGGCAGACATGACATGACATGTTGTTGACGTGTGAACAAAAAACAAAAACAAACAAAAAAACCCCCCAACAAACAACCCCCCCCCCCCAAAAAAAAAAAGCAAAAAAAAAAAAAAAAAAAAAGCTGACATGTGAATCTATACAAGCCTAACTGAAATCTGAAACAGTTGTCGTCTTCCTAACGTTTTAATGATCTTGAAACAATACTGATAGGCTACCTAAGACATCAGTAGACATAATTATCAGTGTACAATCATTTTTTTGTTGTTGTAAATATTCGGTCATCATTGACTAGGAGCTGGTAGTCTACACACAATTGGACCATAGAATTGTAGACTCTATGACTTATTTACTCTCACTCTACAGTAAACATCCATCTTAACAGCTTAAAGTTCAATATCCTAGCCCTTGATGTAGTAACAAATGTCAGTCACATATTGCACCACCGGCAGAGACTCGTTAGAGATCTTTTGTCAGGGACAAGAACTTTCCATTAGGCTGACTTCATCCCACACTGCTGTTCACTGTACACACAGGCTTATGGAGCACTGGAGACAAAGACAAGACATCAGGTAATGGCTTGAGTGTTAAAATGGCGGCGCTGGTTCACACAGTCTACGTCTATATGATAATAATGATAATAATAATAATAATAATAATAATAAATAATAATAATAATAATAATAATGATAATGATAATAATAATAATATTGATCATCATCATAATAATAATGATCATAATAATGATGAAGATGATGATGATGATAACGATAATAATAATAATAATAATAATAATAATAATAATAATAATAATAATAATAATAATAATAATATAATAATGAAATAATAATAATTTTTAAAAAGGAATTTATATAGCCTATATCTTGGAGAAACAAATGAAAGTGCTATATATAGTTTTGCAGCCGGCAACCAAATGAAATAGAACGTTTCCTTAAGTTTGAGTCCCTATATCAGAAACATCCACGGGACTTTAATACAACCTCAACAACAACAACTTACTTACTTAATCCTCCTTGCTCCGGGTGGAGCAAAAGGCGCCAACAAGTCTCCTCCAGCCATCTCTGTCTTGGGCAAGCCAGCCGATCTTATTCCATGTTTTGCCCATTATTTTCAATTCTTCTTCTATAGTTCTCCTCCATGTACCTAACGGCCTGCCCCTCTTCCTTTTTCCAGGTGGTGCCCATCTGAGTGCAGCATATGGATGTCGGGTCTTGTTCATCCTGAGGACATGGCCCAGCCACCTCCATCGCCTTTGTTTCACTTCTTCTATGATATTGTTGATGCCAGTCCTTTTGCTCACTTCTCTATAAATCCCCTCGAACGGGAATCGAACTTGGGTCGTCAAATTGCGAGCACAATGTTCTGACCACTAGGCTATCCTGACCCCCACCTCCGTGGGTAAGAAGCTGTATGGCAACTTGTTTGTTTGACCTGCTGCATGCTGCTGCTTTTATTGCAAAGACTAAGATGTCTATCTGATGAACACAAAAAGAAAAATCCACGATGCATTTTTGTCGTTGTTGTTGTACACAAAACTAAAAGTGTACAACAACAACAACAACAACATCAACGACAAAGATGCATCGTGGATTTTTCTTTTTGTGTTCATCAGATAGACATCTTAGTCTTTGCAATAAAAGCAGCAGCATGCAGCAGGTCAAACAAACAAGTTGCCATACAGCTTCTTACCCACGGAGGTGGGGGTCAGGATAGCCTAGTGGTCAGAACATTGTGCTCGCAATTTGACGACCCAGGTTCGATTCCCGTTCGAGGGGATTTTCCCCCTGGAGTTAACATCAGTGCTGACTCCACTCTCCCCACAAGTCCATCGGATGAGACTATAAATCGAGGCCCCGTGTGCGAACGCACGCAGAACATCTTGCGCACACGTTAAATCCTGTTCCGCTTTTTGTAAGAGTAGGCCATCGTGTGCCAGTGGGAACAGATGACAAGATTTACAAAACTGCATATACACGGGGACTGAGTGTAAAAAAGTACATGCGTGCTTACTCCATTATCCTCGATATAAAAGAATAAAAGAGAAAGAATAAAAGGAAGGCCATGTCCCTTTTCTGGGTGCTTCGTGTAGCAGGCAGATCTGCAGCACATAATAATAATATTATTGTGTTGTCTGGCTGCCAGTCTTGCAATGGTATTGGTCTGTGTATGACCTATCCGGAGCTTCTTGTACATGGCTGTTGCTGGTGAATCTGGCATAGTATAGCTGTCTTGACTGGAATCCAAAAGGGAAGCGGAAAGTGGGTCGACCGTAACAGACCTGGCACAGAAGCATTGAAGCAGCAGACGGTACAAGGCAGCCGGAATGACGTGGGCCGAGCTGAAGAGGATCTCCCAGAACCGAGTCCGTTGGAGAAGTGTTGTTGCGGCCCATTGTTCCCTATGGGATTCATAGGCATAAGTCAAGTAAGTAGTAGCTGTAAATCTCCACCTTGTGTTTGTAGCCTAGTGGCCCTGATGCAGATTTGACAGCTGTGTGTGTCCCTTGATTTAGCTTTTGTCAGATCAAAAGACATTTCTCCCCCACCATCCAACTCCCGCCTCCTCCTTTCCTCCCTCCCCACCCTCTCTCTCTCTCTCTCTCTCCTCTCTCTCTCTCTCCTCTCTCTCTCTCTCTCCTCTCTCTCTCTCTCTCTCTCTCTCTCTCTCTCTCTCTGCCCACACACACACACACACACGCACACGCACACTTTTTACATTTACATATTACACCACTTTTAAGTCACGGCAGACTTCTCTGCGTGAAATTCGGGCTGCTCTCCTCGGGAAGAGCACGTCGCTACAAGAGCAGCGCCACCCATTATTTTTTTTCTTTTCCTGTCTGCAGCTGTATTTTTTCCCCTATTAGAATAGCCTTTTCCTTAGGAATTTTGCCAAGGACAACTCTTCTGTTGGCGTGGGTTCTTTTACGTACGTTAAATAACTACGTGTAACACATGGGACCTCGGTTTATCGTCACATCCGAAAGACTAGCACCCAGACCACCACTCATTGTCTAATGGATCGGAGAAAAGCTTTGGGCCCTAAGGGGATTCAAACCACGGCACACTTCGACCCGGAATTTTCGCTTTCTAGACAGGCGCGTTACCTGTAGACCACCGACGCCCGACCCCCCCCCCCCCCCCCCCACCGCACACCACTACACATACACTACACTACACTACACTACACTACACTACACTACACTACACTACACTATATGTGTGTGTGTGTGTGTGTGTGTGTGTGTGTGTGTGTGTGTGTGTGTGTGTGTGTGTGTGTGTGTGTGTGTGTGGTGTGTGTGTGTGTGAGAGAGAAGAGAGAGAGAGAGAGAGAGAGAGAGAGAGAGAGAGAGAGAGAGAGAGAGAGAGAGAGAGAGAGAGAGAGAGACACACACACACACACACACACACACACACAGACACAGACACACACAACACACACACACACACACACACACACACACACACACACACACACACAGACAGGTATCAGACAGATCAACAGACAGGTAGACACACAGACAGACGGACATACTTTGAGATACATACAGGAAGACAGACAAACAAACGGGGAGAGACCGTCAACAACAAAAGTCATTCTGACCTCATGCATGCACAGTAGGCCTAGTTTGGACCACTGGGATAAAGCTTATTGTTCAAGTGCAGGCATGCCAGTGCCTTAATTCTCTTCGTGCATATATACACACGCAGATGATCAGATATACTGTTGAAAGATTCAGCAATTCATGTTAATTATTCATGTCAATGCCCTTTTTGTGTATACACACATGCAGCTGATCAGATATACAAGTTTAAAGATTCCGCAATTCATGTTAATTATTCATGTCATTGCCCTTTGTGCATACACACATGCAGAGGATTAAATATGCACTTTAAAGATTTCGTAATTCCTGTCAGTGTTCGATGGGTTCTGGAAACACGAACATACTAATACCCGAAGTCGGAATGTGGCTACCTTCATGGTGGGCAAAAAACGGTTGCATATGCAAAATGTCACCATTGGTGAACCTCACAGCTCCTTGCGGAGAAACAACAAACAAAAAAGCAAAACCCTGCTGTAACTTTTACCTCCCCCCCCCCCTTCTCACTTTCCTGACGTTCTCCACCCCCCCCCCCCCTTACACCAGTCCAATCTTTGTTGTCTTGACAAGTATACAATCACTGGGAGGACAGAATGATGGCAGTATTTTTGTTTTGTTATTTTATATATTATTTTTTACGAATAACTAAAACAAGATCATCTCAAAATCACGGAATTCGTTCAAACCGTCTAACAAGTGAATCGTGAGTTCTGGGTTTGATTCCTAACCTTTCCCCTTACTTTCCAGTTTGAGGGAAAAATCGAACTGAAAGTCAAGCCCTTTAGAGGAGACTCTGAACCAGTTGGACCCATGTACTAACGGATTTGCGCACGTCAAAAGAACCCACGACCGTTGACAATCGAAAAGAGCAGGGAGGTGCATCCAGAATGTCCTGGCAAAATTCCAGTTGGGAATCCTACAATGCATCGCGAAAGTTAAGTATGCCGGCAACATACATTGGTGAGGGGAAAAGAAAGTGGTGGCACAGGCAATATCTGACAATTGGTGAGGGGAAAAGAAAGTGGTGGCACAGGCAATAATCTGACAATTGGTGAGGGGAAAAAGAAAGTGGTGGCACAGGCAATAATCTGACAATTGGTGAGGGGAAAAGAAAGTGGTGGCACAGGCAATAATCTGACAATTGGTGAGGGGAAAAGAAAGTGGTGGCACAGGCAATACTCTGACAATTGGTGAGGGGAAAAGAAAGTGGTGGCACAGGCAATATCTGACAATTGGTGAGGGGAAAAGAAAGTGGTGGCACAGGCAATACTCTGACAATTGGTGAGCCTCAGAGCTTGCCCAGGAACGGGGAAAAAACCCCCAACAAACCCCAAACAAAAAACCCATCACTAATATCACTTTTCTTTTGCTCAGAGAGATTTGATTTGATTTATTCTGTTATATCGAGGATAATGGGATAAGCACTCTTGTGCTTTTTTACATCCAGTCCCCGTGTGTATGCAGTTGTGTAAATGTCATCTATTCCCACCGGCACACGATGGCCTACTCTTAGGAAAAGCGGAACAGGATTTAACGTGTGCGCAAGATGTTCTGCGTGCGTTCGCACACGGGCCTCGGTTTAAAGTCTCATCCGAAGGAAGAGAGAGAGAGAGAGAGAGAGAGAGAGAGAGAGAGAGAGAGAAGAGAGAGAGAGAAGAGAGAGAGAGAGAGAGAGAGAGAGAGAGGAAATAGAACAGACAGACAGACAACTTAACGGATACCAGCAACATAAAAGCCCCCCCCAAAAAAAAAAAAAATAAATAAATAAAATAAATAAATAAATAAAAAGACACAAAAGATACACAATTGCAGAACCCAACCGACCGACATTCATTGTCAGCTGCGAAGAACAGCAGTGTCTTGTCTCTCTCTCTCTCTCCTTTCTTTCTCCCCTTCTTGTCTCTCTCTCTTCTCTCTCACCTCCCACTTTACTTTACAAATCGCCGCTTCTGTATGTATAACCTCTGCTTTGGACTACGTGCAGACCTCCAGCAATGCTAACATTTGACCTGTCTGGAATGTTCTCTGTGGCTATAACTCTTTGTCTGCTCAGTTGACACATGAGTCACTGTCTTTTCTTTCCGTTTTCTTTCTTTTTCTTTCTTTACTTTCTTTTTTTTGACTTTTCTCTCTTCTTCTTCTTCTTCCTTTATTTCGTGTGTGGGCTTTCGTTTTGTTTGTTTTGAATCGACGCTGCAATTTTTGATATACCGCCAAGTCTACTTTTTCAACCCCAGAAGGAAGTGTATTCCTCAGGAACTCTTGTTGTAACAGACAGAAAAGCGATGAGTAGGCCTAGGCCTACTTTGTTTTATGCTCTGTCCGGTTGTACACCGTTTATAAACACAACAGAGTTAGTGCAAGACTTGAAATCCCAATTGCTCTGTCCATGGAAAGTGCGTAGCCATAAAAAAGCCACACACATTGATTTTTTTTATTTGCTCCGTTTTCTAATGTCAGCGTGGATATTTATGGATTTGGGATTTCTTCAGAACTTTTCTTTTGCTCAGGGCAACTCAGTTTCGTCATAGTGGGAGGGCGTAGAGTTCATGTTAGAATTTGTCTGTGCCTGAAAACAGATTGATTTTATTCAATGTTCATAGATTTTTTGTTGCTGTTAGCGTTTTTTGATCTTTTTTTCCCAGTTATAGGCTTAATTAAACATCTAAGATGATTGATTGGTGCATGGTATGATCTATCATGTGTGACTGACACACAACGAACGATGCACGCAAGAAACCGACAGTAGAAAATTAATGCATATCCTGATCTACATAAAATAGCTCAGGAAACACGCAATAAAAACAAAATTGACGAACTGTGGCAAAAGAAAAGGATGATATTCGATTTTGGGACTAGTGTTATGTTGGTTTTATTATTTTTTTTAGTCATTCATTTATCTATATAATTATGTATCTATGACAAAAATAAACAAACAAAAAACGGGGTCATACAAATTATTTATACGCCACATGTAACAGTCGTACTGTTAAACAATCAAACAAATAAGAACAAAGGAACTAATGTCAAAAAACTTTCTTTGAAAAAAAACACAATGGGACCAGATTTGTTCAGTGTTTTTCATTGTCACACACACACACACACACACACACACACACACACACACACACACACACACACACACACACACACACACCACAGCGCGCGCGCGCGCGCACGCACGCACAGCACGCACGCACGCACAGCACACACACACACACACACACACACACACACACACACACTGGCGCGCACCCGTGTGTGTAACATAAATATTCTTACAGATGACACTTGCACCTGCATGGACACAACATGGCATCTCCCCCCCCCCCCCCCCATCACACATAAACGCGCACACACACGTACACACGCACACCCCCACACACGCACGCGCACACCCTCTCTCTTCTCTCTCTCTCTCTCTTCTCTCTCTCTCTCTCTCTCTCTCTCTCTCTCTCTCTCTCTCTCTCTCTCTCTCTCTCCAACATACCTGAGCAGACCTTTCATTAACAACCTCTTTGATCGGAAGCAGAACAAAAAGAGGAAACTAGGTAAACAGATGTTTATTTGAACAGGAGGATATGTACCTTTGTCCTACTTAAGTGAAGATCATAAGCTGTCCTACTTTTTCACCACTGTTTGTTCATAACCAAAGAAATCGTACAAAAGAAAGAAAGAAAGAAAGAAAGAAAGCAAAATATTTTGAAGTCACGGAACTTTCCTGTCTGTTTGTTGTTGTTTTTTCTTGCAAGTTTTGCTTGTTATAAGAGTAACCCACCAGTTCACAGGTGTAAAGAGTAACCCACCAGTTCACCGTTGTAAAAAATTAACCCACCAGTTCAGAGTGTAAAAGAGTAACCCACCAGTTCAGAGTGTAAAAGAGTAACCCACCAGTTGAGAGTGTAAAAGAGTAACCCACCAGTTCACAGGTGTAAAAGAGTAACCCACCAGTTCAGAGTGTAAAAGAGTAACCCACCAGTTCACAGTGTAAAAGAGTAACCCACCAGTTCACAGTGTAAAAGAGTAACCCACCAGTTTAGAGTGTAAAAGAGTAACCCACCAGTTCACAGGTGTAAAAGAGTAACCCACCAGTTCAGAGTGTAAAAGAGTAACCCACCAGTTCAGAGTGTAAAAGAGTAACCCACCAGTTCACAGGTGTAAAAGAGTAACCCACCAGTTCACAGGTGTAAAAGAGTAACCCACCAGTTCACAGGTGTAAAAGAGTAACCCACCAGTTCGGGGTTGTCAAACAGTAACCCACCAGTTATGACTGTATACCACTTAAAAGTCACGGCAGATTTGTCTCACGAAATCCGAGCTGTTCTCCTTGGAGAAAGAGTGCGTGGCCGCTGGGCAGCGCCACTTTTTTCTCCTTATTTTTCTGTGTGTGCATTTTGTTTCCCAATCAGCGTAGGTTTTTTTTCTACAGAATTTTGCCAGGTCAGCTCTCTTGTTGCCGTGGGTTATTTTACATGCCCGGAATGTGTGTCTCATACGGACCTCGGTTTATCGTCCATTCCGAAAGATTAGCACCGAGACCACCACTAATGGCGTAGTGGATAGGGTGTGTGTGTGTTTGGACACACATGGGGATCGAACCTGGACTTAACCGCTTTCTAGGTAGGTGCTTACCTCTAGACTACCAATCAATGGTTGTAAAAGATTAACACATTAGCTCCAGTTGCTCATACCGGAAGAAACTGTACAGTAAAAAACAAAAACACACACACCCAAAACACAAAGCAACAATAATACAGTAACAACAACAGCAACAACAACAACAACAACAACAAACCCAATCAAAAACAAGAGCGTAGACCTTAAGCTTCGTCAGTTATTGGTGTGTATAGTTAAACACCAAGGTGTACATTACAATGTTACTCTTCTTTTAGAACGGTACAAAGTCGACAATGTCTACCCATGACACAATCTCTTTGCATAAAAAAATACTTAAACTGTCTTTTCAAGTGAAAAAAAAAGACCATTCTCTACAGTAAAAAACAACCACAACAAAACAAAAACAAACACCCCCCCTCCCCCATTCTCTGATGTCTTGAATATGGTTGACAGTATTGGCCAAGTAACACGAAGAGTCCTACATACTCACCCCAGTGTGTCACCTAGCTTACCATATCACAGTGATTTCCCAGCAGGTGGGATGAGTGAGAGGGCATAGTCTGGGTGACCCTCAAGGGTGTTAGTCTGGGGAACGCCTGCCCATACCTAAAAAAACAACAAAAAAAAACAACACCCCCCCCCCTGAACCCCCCCCCCCTCCCCAATAAAAACCCCAAACAAACTGACTTCAGGGCACATTTCAGCACCCCCTTGTTTGTTTTTGGAGCAAGCAGTAGGCCTACGTGTGGTTAGTCAGGAAGGGTAGACTAAAAAGAGTTTATCTATTTATTTATATAGAGGATAATGGAATAAGCACTCGTGTGCTTTTTAATTTTTTTTTTTTTTTAACATCCAGTCCCCATGGGCACACGATGGCCTCTTACAAAGCCGAACAGGATTTAACGTGTGCCCAAGATGTTCCCCATGCGTTGGTACATAGGGCCTGGTATATAGTCTCATCCAAAGGACATTAGGGGAGAGTGTAGTCAGCACTGATGTAAACTCCAGGAGAAAAATCCCCTTGAATAGGAATCGAACAGGGTCGTAAAATTGCAAGTGCAATGTTCTGACCACTAGGCTATCCCGTCCCCTTTTGAGTGACCTTGAAGGCAAGGTTGGGGATCAGCTTGGGTCATGTTCAGTAAGGCAGGCAGGCAGGCAGGTGTCCCAGTGTCTGAGTGTCTGTAGCTTACACTCTGGGTTTTAATGACTGTCCACTTCATCCCCATCTCTTTATCCAGTGCTGTGATGTTTCCTGTCAACACCTGCTGCCCTGCTCCTCGCGGCTACTGGCTTGCTGGGGGGGAGGGGGGGGAGGGGGGGGTGGGGGGGGGGAGGGAAGGGAGGGGAGAGGATGGGGGGGGGGGGAGGTTGGTGTGTGTGTGTGTGTGTGTGTGTGTGTGTGTGTGTGTGTGTGTGTGTGTGTGTGTGTAGGAGAGATGAGCTGTGAGGTTTCTTGACTCTGTGTGTGTGTGTGTGTGTGTGTGTGTGTGTGTGTGTGTGTGTGTGTGTGTGTGTGTGTGTGTTGGGGAGTGGGGGGGAGGGGGGGAGGAGATCGTGAAGGCCAGCTGTGACCCAAGAGTTATGTACTTACTCTTCTGTCCACACTGTAGTGTGTGTGTGTGTGTGTGTGTGTGTGTGGTGTGTGTGTGTGTGTGTGTGTGTGTGTGTGTGTGTGTGTGTGCGCGCTCGCGCGCTCGCGTGCGTGTGTGTGTGCGTGCGTACGTACGTGCGTATGTGTGTGCATGCATGCCGTGTGTGCTTGCGTGCATGCGTGTGTGTGTGTGTGTGTGTGTGTGTGTGTGTGTGTGTGTGTATAAGTTGCAACACACACACACACACACACACACACACACACACACACACACACACACACACACACACACATTTGACAACCCACTCCAAAAAGGGGTAGTGGGTGGCTCTCTGACTGACTCATCCAAAGCCAGTCTCCTGCAAAGCTGATCTGTATACAAGCAAAGTACAAAGACCAATATTAAAATGGTATTAATTATGCTTTAAATGTTATGTTGAGATTGTCTTCAGCCATGACAAGCGCTTAATAAAACATAACGAGGGAGGCAAATGCTGTCAAAGACGAAAGTGTGCTGCAGTTGCCTCCCATGCACAATGCTTTAGTTCTTGTTCAATTATCCTCGATATAAAAGAATAAATAGATAAATAAATAAATAAGTATCGGAGTTACCATCTCGAGTATGTGAAAACGATTATTTAGCCGAGGAATCATTTTTTTCCTTATTATTTCTGGGTCGTAAAAAAGTATAATTTTGTCGCCCGCCACTTTAAAGTGTGCTTTAAAAAACAAAACAAAACAACTTTGCTTCTGCTAAATACATGGCATGCGTCTTGTGTGTATCGTTGTGTGTGTGTGTGTGTGTGTGTGTGTGTTGATATTACTGAGTGTAAAAATGCCGTTGTAATGCTTCAGATGACATCATTAATCTGTGCGGTGTGTCATCCATGGTTTGGGGCAAAGGTTGAGTGGTTGTTCTACTTTTTTTTTTATTATGATACTGTCAGTATGTGAAATGCTTTCTTTAGGGAAAAAACAGAAAGCAAGCATAGGTAAGGCATTCAGATGTCCCCAAATCCTTTTTGTCGCTTATGCTTAACGTAATTCACAGTCAACAATGAGTAAATTTGTGGCCTCTCAACATCATCGTCATGCCATGTCGTTTGACTGAAAAGTGAAAACTGAAAAGTAGATTGTAATTCAAAGCGACACTGGCGACAAAATTTCTCTTTGTGGGCTGGGTGAAAAAACACGAGTTGTGTGCAAAACAAGGCGGGGAATTTTCCAGTTTCCGAGGTGAAAAATTACACAACTGGGCAAGGTGTGTGTGTGTGTGTGTGTGAGTGTGTGTGAGGGGGGGGGGGGGGGGGGGGGGGGGAGGAGGGCTCGCATCTCGAATGTAGCCGGAAGTTGTCAGCTAGGGGACTTTTTCACCCACCCAATCATCACCAATCATCCACTTAGGTCATGCCTAGGCCCCTATATAGGTCGACTCACAACTATCACAAGGCTACACATAAAGGCTAGCTTCCGGGGTCAAGTAGTATCTTCTATAGAGTGCCGGTCAGAAACCGGTTTGTTGGTTTTCACAGATTAAAAAAAAAAAAGCAATATGAAAAAAGTGCACTATGTACTTGTTTTGGGGGTTGAGACGATATGTCAACACCAGGTAGGGGCGAAAAAAGTGGGAAATGCTCATCAAATCTATAGAGTGTCAGCTAGAAACAGGTTTGGTGGTTTTCACAGATTTTTTAAAGTATGAAAAAATGCACTGTGTACTTGTTTTGGGAGTTGAAGACATAGATCAACACCAGATAGGGACGAGAAAGTGGGAAATGGTCATCAAATAAGGATTGCTTGTGTTTCTGCAGCGTTGACCCCACGCATATTGTGGTGAGGCAGCTAGCAGACGTCCAAGGATTGAGGGGGCGCAGTATTTGCTAAAAAAAAAAAGTACAAACCTACCAAATTTGCCTTAGTACGTGCAGTACGAATGCAAGTGTGATAGGCCTAGGCCTAGATGAAACTAGGACAAGTGCCAAAATGTAACCGTTATGTGTAGCCACAAGATGCACACGAGTTCTAGCACGGGCCTGCAATAGGTCTAGGCCTAAAAGATAAGTAGGCCTACACGTGACAACAGTGACATCCTTCGCCCGAACGTAAGTACAATCACAACAACAACAACAACAACGATGAAAACTATGAAGAGACGAATTCAAAAGAGACAAATTCAATAGAACGTATGTTTCGAGTTTGTCACGCCTTCATAGCGTGCCATAGTTTTTGCACGAAACACTTCTGTGCCGATTGATCGAAACCTCCAGAATCAGTGCCTTGTGCACAAGATTGCAGACGACACTAAGGTGTGGGCCTAAAGCTAGCATAGGCCTAGTCCATGTGATGGGGTGGTCGGTTTGTGACATAAGCTAGCGAGCCGGGTGAAAAATAGAGAAGTGTGCAAAATCGCCAACATATTCGAAGGAAGACATAGACCCAAGTCATTTTGTTGCTTTGTGGATGTTTGTTTGAGTTAAAACGAATCTGGAGTGAAATAGTCTTTGATTTTATGGACAAGTTTTAATCGTGATAACTTGTAGTCGAAAGACAATTTTACCAAAGCGAAACTTGTGACGCAAGCAGCCTGGTAACGTTGTTCTACGGACAGATCGTCTAACGTTGTGATTTCACTTTTCTTGCCAGCTCGAGACAGATCAACCGGTCTTTGACTAAGTGGTGAGTATATTTTGGAAGGCAATATAGGACTCAGATCCCCATTTTGCTCTGGATAATCCTTGATTCAGGGTTAATCGCAGCGTCTTACACCCGAACAGCGACACCGAAAGCATCCATTTCATTAGCCTAGGCCTCGTGAAACGTACAGATTTAAGGCCAAAAGACAAGGGCTGATTTAGTGATAAGCTCAAACTGTGTTGTTTTGAGCAAACAGGAAAGTTGGATATATACATTGCAGTTATCGTCACATGTTATTCTAAGTTTGGCTCATGCTTTCAGCATTTCTGTTGTAAATGATCAAAGTTGATGAGGGGAAAAAGCTTTCAGGTTCAAGCTGCACTCTTATTTTACTGTCTGGTATCCAACTGTCACATAGCCTTTTGTGATATCCGTCATAGGCCTATAATATCCATATTTGCATGTGATTTAGGGGATAGACTTCTGCTAGTTGAACATGTCTGTCACCATTTGATGCATACTTGTCAGCTGAGTTGTCATCCATGCTATTTTACATCAACCAAATTTTTATTTATATGATATGCAATATACAGTATTCAAGTTGAACATGTGTCATGCTGAACATGCCAATGCATGCTCAACATCTGGGCACACACGTTAAATCCTGTTCCGCTTTTCATAAGAGTAGGCCATTGTGTGCTGGTGGGAACAGATGACAAGATTAACAAAACTGCATACACACGGGGACTGGATGTAAAAAAAGCACATGAGTGTTTATTCCATTATCCTTGATATAAAAGAGTAAATAAAAAAAAAAAAAATGGTTACAGGTTTCACACTCAGACTGCATAAACATTATTTCAAGGGGAACAAATCCCATTTAACAGAATGGCTTGATCGGGATTTGAACAAAGCTTTCAAATCTCAGCACTGTCCAATAAATAAAAGGGGGGGACGGATAGCCTAGTGGTCAGAACATTGTGCTGGCAATTTGACGACCCGGGTTCGAGTCCGGTCGAGGCAATTTTTCTCCTGGAGTTAAAATCAGTGCTGACTCCACTCTCCCCAAAAGTCCTTCGGATGAGACTTTAAACCGAGGCCCCATGTGCGAATGCACGCAGAACATCTTGTTAAATCCTATTCCGCTTTTCGTAAGAGTAGGCCATCGTGTGCCGGTGGGAACAGATGACAATATTTACAAAAACTGCATACACACAGGGACCGCATGAAAAAAAAGCACATGATTGCTTATTCTGTTATCCTTGATATAAAAGAATAAATAAAATTTTTTTAAAAAAAGCAACCGAAAGATATTTTCAAGCCAGCATAACCTCAATTTCCCATGCCTATCAGTATCACAACTTCAGTCTTCACAGGTGGCAAAATAAAGTTTCATTTTGGGTGTGTAATCAAGTGAACTGTAAGCAGTTAAGGCACTGTACTTTAGTTCAGTGAAGAAATATGGTAAATCTATTGTTAGTATTGTCTTTTTTATATATATATATATATATTTTTTTACTTAGTTTCAAGATCTATTTCACAGAGTTCATCCAGCTCATTTGAGCTTGCGAAACATGCTAAGAAAAAGCCCATTACAACTTGTGCCTGTGTGTATGCATGCATTATTGTTTCTTATGTTTCTTTCAACACTTTAGATTTTATTTATACTATTAGTAATAGTATTTAAGCGACACATGATTTAGTAAATGGATCAAAAGATGTAATATGTAGTTAAGTGGTATGGACTGAGATGGTACTCAGCTTCTTTCATGTATCTTTTGTCCATTTAACAAGTAGCACATCAAAATTGGGAATTGGTTTCTCTCTTCATTTACACACACACACCTACACACACACACACACACACACACACACACACACACACACACACACACACACACACACACACACACAGAGTAACACACACACACACACACACACACACACACACACACACACACACACACACACACACACATACACACAGAGTAATACACACAGAGTAACACACACACACACACACACACACACACACACACACACACACACACACACACACACACACACACACATACACACAGAGTAATACACACAGAGTAACACACACACACACACACACACACACACACACACACACACACACACACACACACACACACACACACACATTACCACACATATATTAAATATTTGGCACGATATTGATAAGATCAGTGTTTTGTTTCAACCTAAAAATCCATGATGATGACACTTTAGTTTAATTCAGAATTTTTTTTGCGTACAAGCAAGTTTTGTAAATTGCCAAAATAATGGTGAAATGCTCAGGTTCACAGGTTCAGCTAACAGATTCTAACATACTCCAAAATGGAAAAAAAGTAGTGTAGGGTATACTAGAAATGTATAATGTACAAATGATGTAGCTAGCAGATTAGATAAGTTAATTTACCAGGGCAAAGTCAAATAACAGTTCAGTATCATGTGATTATCTCTGCTGGTATCAGAAGTAGAAAATGAAAGACATAAAGTCTGTTACTTGATCAGTCCATTGACTAGACTCTAGATACTTATTACATATATATATGTAAAAATAGAGATGAATCATGAACAGTGAAGGATGTATAGTGTGATATATATTTCTACTTGACTTGTATGTAACCTTATGTATTGAATCAATATCAGCTTGTGAACAATTTGCTGACCATAATCTTAATTAATACTAGCTTATGCATGATGAGGATGATAAGTGATGTATACGCATGTGTAATCCTGTGTGTGTGTGTGTGTGTGTGTGTGTGTGTGTGTGTGTGTGTGTGTGTGTGTGTGTGTGTGTGTGTGTGTGTGTGTGTGTGTGTGTGAGAGAGAGAGAGAGAGAGAGAGAGAGAGAGAGAGAGAGAGAGAGAGAGAGAGAGAGAGAGAGTGTGTGTGTGTGTGGTGTGTGTGTGTGTGTTTCTTTTATATTGAGGATAATGTTATTGCCCTACACACCACTGGGTGGGAATCAAACCCGGGTCATCAAATCGCAAGCGCAATGTTCTGACTACTAGACTATCCTGTCCCCCCTCCACCCCCACCCACACATAGTGACACACACACACACACACACACACACACACACCACACACACACACACACACACACACACACACACACACACACACACACACACTCTGATGGGGATGGATAATAACATATATAAAATTCAAAACAACATACACTTATGTGTGTGTGTGTGTGTGTGTGTGTGTGTGTGTGTGTGTGTGTGTGTGTGTGTGTGTGTGTGTGTGTGTGTGTGTGATCTGATTTTTTATGTTTTATTCTTTAATTTCAAGGATAATGGAATAAACACTCATGTGCTTTTTTACGTCAAGTCCCTGTGTGTATGCAGTTTTTGTAAATTTTGTCATCTGTTCCCACTGGCACACAATGGCCTACTCTTCCAAAAAGTGGAATGGGTTTTAATGTGTGTGCAAGATGTTTCACATGCGTTGACACTCAGGACCTCGATTTATACTATAGTGTCATTTGAAGGACTTTTAGGGGGAGTGAAGTCGGCACCAATGTTAACTCCAGAGGAAAAATGTGTGTGTGTGTGTGTGTGTGTGTGTGTGTGTGTGTGTGTGTGTGTGTGTGTGTGTGTGTGTGTGTTTGAGAAGTTAAATCCTATATTTAGATGTAGCATGCAGGCACATATATATAATGCACATATACATTGTATGCAAAGAGTGAAAGACGCACACAACACATAGTGACATACACAACAACAACAACAAAACCACACACAGATGCACACGCGCACACTGATGGGGATGGATGATAACATTTACAAAACAACAAACGCATGGGGACTGGATCAATGGATGTAAAAAATGCACACGAGTGCATATATTCTATTATTCTCAAAATACATGAATGTAAATGAATATTAAAGAAATAACCACACTCACACACATGGATGCACATGCGCGCACGCGTGCACACCACACACACGCACACGCACACACACACACAGCACACACACACACACACACACACACACACACACACACACACACACACACACACACACACACACACACATACACAGTCACACACACATGCACATGATGTATATAGTATGTATATAATATACAAACACACACACACACACACACACACACACACACAACACACACACACACACACACACACCACACACATGCACACACATTATACATACACACACACACACACACACACACACACACACACACACACACACACACACACACACAACACACACACATTATACACACACACTCACACACACATACACATACACATGCACCCATGCATGCATGCACGCACGCATGCATGAACGTGCACACACACACATATATTCTGTTTGTTAAAATTTTTTAAAAAGCAACAAGAAAAAACACTAGCAGCTGAACATCATGCCAGGGGGAAAAAATGGGTTAAATACATAGATTTTCAAGTGCTCAGACAAAATGATCTTAGTCTTCAGTCGCTGTTCATAATAATTTTAACCCACATAGCATTGAAGCAAATTCAGACACAGGTCAGGAGCCGTCACTCAGGAGCATTGTGTTTCACACCTAAAAAAAAAAAAAGGAAAAAAAAAAGAAAGAAAAAGAAGTCAAAACTGAGTTGTGAATTGGTGAATGTGAGCCTCATACTGTATGACTCAGTGACTGACTGATGCTGCAGGGTCCACATTTTGCCACCTCTTGAAGTTGGTGGAGGTGAGAACTTTGAGAGAGAGAGAGAGAGGAGAGAGAGAGAGAGAGAGAGAGAGAGAGAGAGAGAGAGAGAGAGAGAGAGAGAGAGAGAGAGGGGGGAGTGAGGGGGACAGTCAGTTGATAGACCGGGCCTGACTTTTTAGACGCTGAACAGCAGCGAAACACATTTTCACCCATATGACAGGCAACAATAGTTGCTGTTTGACGAAGAAGATATAGATCTCTCTATATATTATATATCCTGGTGTCAGTTTCATGAGTTGGACAGGTCATTTTTTAAACCGTGTCAAATTGGTGTTCCTGTACTGAAGTGGATGGTACGTGATTGTCTCCCCAGTCGTTGTATCAAGTGCAAATGACAGGAAACGGGGGGAGGGGAGGGGGGGGGGAGGGGAAGAAACCTGACATATGCATGTCCCACAAAGATAAGAAGACCTCTGATGATTGTGGCAGAGATACAAGGATGAAAGGATAAAGTGTGTAGTCTTTTCACTCTGTCAGAAGCTTGAAAGTCGATGATTTAAAATCCCCAAAGTGCTTAGATAAGCAGCAGGTATGTGTCTGTGTATTTCCTTATGATACTCTCTGAAATGAATGGATTTTTTCACACATGCACTTGGACACATACATGCACGTGTGCACGTACACACACATGCACACACACATGCACACACGCGCATGCACATACATGCGCACGGACGCACGGATGTTCGCACACACACACACACACGCACGCATGCACGCACGCACGCACGCACGCACACACCACACACACACACACACACACACACACACACAACACACACACACAACATATTATGCACACTGGGGGACAGGATAGCCTGATTGTTGGAGTGCTGCTCTTATGATCTGAGGGCATGGGAATGATCCCAGGTTTGAACTACCACTGCAAAGGGGATTTTACCCCTGGAGTTAACATCATTGCCGACTCCACTTCCCTTAGTTTTTCTTCTTCTTCTTCCTCTTCTTCTTCTTCTTCTTCTTCTTCTTCTTCTTCTTCTTCTTCTTCTTCTTCTTCTTCTTCTTCTTCTTCTTCTTCTTCTTCTTCTCATTCACTTTACACTGTCAGATGTGTCTGGGAAAAATAATGGCATACATGTTCTTTCCAGCTCCTCTCATGGGCTGTACAGCTTGGTCTGTAGGGTTATATATCTCTGTTGGCCACACTTTCTTCCTCAGGTACACCTCTGAAGGATGTGCTTGCCTGTCTGGTTTTCTTTACCACAGGCACACACACAGGGGAGAAGGAGCAAGTTTCAGCTTTGTGGACATATGGTGGTTTAGTCTGTTGTGCGAAGTCCTGAGTCTTAGAATTATGACTTGTTCTTCTGTTTTGAGGTGGTGGTAGTCATCCTTTTCTACTTTAGGTCGAAAGTCCTTCAGACGAGACTATGATCCAAGGCCCTGTGCGCAAGCACACACACAAATCTTGCGCACACGTTAAAACGCGTTCCACTTTTCGGAAGAATAGGCCATTGTGTGCCAGCCAGAGCAGATAACAGAATTTTAAAAATGCATGCGCGCTGATATTGTTTAGACACCATTCCTAAAGTCAGAATGCAGCTACCTTATTGATGGGCTAAAACAGTTTCATACGCCAAAAAATCCCACCATTGATAAACCTCCGAGCTGTAGCCTAGGAATGAAAAAAGAAATCCACACTGACACCTTGAGAACTCTTCCAGGGTTTTGTGAAAAGTTGATCAGGGCTGATGATTGGAATATCAAATGATATCATTTATCAAGAGCCCTGAAGATGGAATGCAGCTGTCTTAATGAATGGTAGGTAAAAATGGTGGCGTATTTAATACACACACACACACACACACACACACAACACACACACACACACACCACACACACACACACACAACACACACACACACACACACACACACACACACACACAAGATAAAAAAAAAATGCATTCCTTGAAAACGTGTAATGTTTGAGTAGACCTAGCATAATGGGTAGGTTACTGAAATGATGGTATGCAGCAAACAACGAGATTTGTAAGTACTCCAGTGGTGGCTGGAGATCTGTCTGGCACAGATACTGAGATTGATCTGTCAACAAAACTGTGATATAGACTGTTGATACTGAGATTGATCTGTCAACAAAACTGTGATGTAAACTGTTGATACTGAGATTGATCTGTCAACAAAACTGTGATATAGACTGTTGATACTGAGATTGATCTGTCAGCAAAACTGATATGGACTGTTAGTTTTGGTCACCTCAGCGTTCTTGAATCTTGTCAGAACAGCACGTGGTGATACTGACTGTACTGAATGACTTTACTGAGTCAGTGTATACCATCCCTTTATGCTGGTATGTGTATGGGATGTCGGTGCACACACATGTATTATACATGTATTGTGCATCACAAAGAATCGTGCCAAGTCGTGTCACAAAGAATCATCGCCAGTTGTGATGAGTGCTTAATGTTGTCCAAAAATCTTACTGAGAAATAAAAATTAGTCTTTTAAACTAAAAATAAACCCTTAATACTGTAAATGATGGCCGCCGCTGTAGTCTAGTGGTTAGGGCGTTGGACTCGTAATCTAAAGGTTGTGGGTTCGATTCCAGCTTTCGGCTATGGCGTTGTGCCCTTGGAAAAGGCACTTTACGGCTATTTTCTTACCCCACCCAGGTGTAAAAGGGGTACCAACCTTGTGTTGGGGGTTAACCCTGCGATAGACTGGCATCCTATCCAGGGGGAGTCTATGACTCTCAGTCGCTTAACGCCACAGAAACCGGGATAAGCACCGGCCTGATGAGCCTTAGGCTCGGGACAGACTTTAACTAACTTTTTAACTGTAAATGATGGATGCTTTGTTCGTGAATGACTTTTTCAGTAGAAATAAAGGCAATGTCACAAAGAAAAATCGACTGTCAGCTGTTTAAAAAAAAAAAAAGATGAATCATATTATTGTATTAAAAAGAAATCTATACTGAGAAAAGCAGAATATGAATAATCATCTTTTTTGGTTTATCATTAGGTTCCTTGTTAATG
>CM060337.1:44319105-44364105 GCA_030674155.1 Stramonita haemastoma
ATTGCTATGGAAGAATCCCCAACACATGGAATTGCCTGACAAAGCTGTTTATTCAACTTTAGACAAGTTCACAAAGCTATGTTGAGCTGCTTAAGTCATAGTCTCACATGGCTGGCATGTTCCTTTGTCTAAAAGTGTTGCTTAAGACTGGAATGCTACAGTGGTCCATCGTGCGCTGTGAGTTAATATATTCTTCATGCTCTGACAGGTCCTATAAAAACTACCCCCAACTCCTCCCCCCCCCCTGAAGAAAACAGACACCCCCCCCAAAAAAAAGAAACCAACAAAAAAACCCAAAACAAAATCCTTTGGATTTAAAATATCTCTTTTCTTGTATAATGGGCACTAACCCTTTTCATCCCACATAAAGCTGAGCACATCTCATTCTCTAGCCCAAGTAAATTTTTAGCGGTGACTGCTGAGGGAGGGTAAGGTCAGAAAAATATTCATAATTTTTTTTTCTCAATGATTGGCATCAAGTACAAAGTTGACAGGTGGCACAGGAAGAATGAAAATAAATCTCCCTTCATATCAATGAAAGTTAGCAAGGCAAACCAAAACTACTCATCAAAGCCGAAAGTAATGATCAAGACACGAGTCCCTCATTCCGCGGGCTCTGTGAAACAACGAGTAAGTCCTATGAGGGACTTGTGCTGCGGGCAGGAATGTGTTAAAGTTGTTCTTTATGTTGTGAATGTTTGTCGATGACCTCCAAAATAGCAGAGGAGGCAGCTGCTGTTTAGGAATTGGGGCAGAAATTTGATTGTAGGGGAGGTGCCCTGCCCACAGTACATCCCCACTCTTTCAGCCAAGTGGGCATAGGACAGTCAGTGTTGGAGATGTTCTCCAAAGGCCAACTAGCCCCCAGGGCTGCAGCACATAAGGACTGTGCAAGTTAAGCCTCCTAGTCAGAGGGAGTCCTAGTTGATCACTAAAAGACTAAGCTATAAAGTGGAATTCCACGAGTGGGAAAGAAAGCCACATACAGCCTCTCACTTTGCTGTTGCCCCCAGCAGCATCAATGGTTTAATCAAGAACTGTGAAAGAGTATAGGCACTGAACGGGTAGCCTAGTGGTCAGAACATTGCGCTGGAAATTTGATGACCCAGGTTTGATTCCGGTCAAGGAGATTTTTCTCCTGGAGTTAACATCAGTGCTGACTCCACTCTCCCCAAAAGTCCTTTGGATGAGACTTTAAACCGAAGCCCCGTGTGCGAACACACGCAGAACATCTTGTGCACACGTTAAATCCTGTTCCGTTTTTCGAAGGAGCAGGCCATTATGTGTCGGTGGGAACAGATAACATTTACAAAACTGCATACACACAGGGACTGGATGTAAAAAAGCACATGAGTGCTTATTCCATTATCCTCAATATATAAGAAAAAATCAAATCAAATCAAGGCACTGTTGTTTGTGCTGTGACTGTGTGCAGATAGCCAAATGGCCGTCGCGGAAGAACACGTTCGGCTGGGTGCGGGCGGAGATCCTGGGAGCTCTGGTGAACGCAGTGTTCCTGCTGGCGTTGTGCTTCTCCATCCTGGTGGAGTCCCTGAAGCGGCTGGTGACAGTGGAGGAGATTGAGCGGCCTGTGCTGCTGCTGGCCGTGGGTGTAGCTGGCCTGGTTGTCAACATCATCGGCCTCTTTCTCTTCCACAACCATGCACACGGTGAGTACTGTTTATTAAACATCTTTGTCTTTCATAACCATGCCCAGGTGATACGTTAATTAAACATCTTGCTTTCTAACCATGCCCATGGTGAGGGCTGTTGAACATCTTTGTCTTCCATAACCATGCCCATGGTGAGCACTGTAAACATAGTAATGATAATATGTGGAATTTAAATAGCACTGAATCTTGTAAAGCAAACAAATGGAAGCGTGCCTACCGAGTGTATTCTGTTTTGGGAGTGTTGTTCATCTAGCATTACATGGGAATTTGTGTTGTATATATATATATGTATACATATATATATTTTTTATTATTATGCTCCAAGCCACTCGCACTTCAGGCAGGAGTGATTTTACTTGCTTTTATGCATTATTTTAAAGAAAAATTGTATGAATTACAGGAACACTTTCTTCCAACAGAGAGGGTCTGAACAACTTGTTTTTTGTTGATTTATGGAGCAGGATCTTACAAGTATTATGTGAAAAAAAAACCATGTATTATGTGGATTTATGTGGTATTTCTTATTTGTGGTGCTCCACCATGAAATGAGTCGCTTAGCACCTGACCACTTTTCTGCTAGGAGCCATTTTAGGTAGGTGGGGGTCAGGTTGTCAATTTTGAGATTTTGTTTGATTATAAAACTATAGCCATTATTCTACATTTTAGTGAAATATCAAGGCATAATTTTGTTTCCTTTTGCCTTTAAAAATGTTTTAAAAATACCCTAGCCTTCATTCTGACCACCTATTAGCATGCTAAATTTGTCAATTTCTCATTTTGTCATTTCCTGCAGTCTACCATTTCAAGTTGTAATAACTTTTGTGACTTGTGGTCAGAGCGCTCGCTTTCCCCCAGTCAAGTTAAGCAGCGGAGAGTGGTTACCAGTTGGATGAGTGACTGTTTGCTCACCTTGGCTTCAATACAGTCCCCCCAGTTCACCCAGCTGTAAATGGGTACCTGCCCTCTTTAGGGTCAGGGAAGGTAAAGCAGCGAGGGAGAGGAGATGGCACTGCCCTCAATATGCTTGCCCCTAGAGAAGCTGAGGTCTCTAATGCCTTGCTCCCCTAGGACTGCCTAGGTTATGGGACACCTGTACCTTTACCTTTTTATCTTATTTATCTTATTTATTTTTATAATGGGCACAGGCATGGGAACCTAAGATTTTCTCCTGTTTCCATTTCTTATCTGTCCCTGCCTTCAACATGTACCTGCCAAAGTGTATAACCTTTATAAGTATGTGTGGGCGTGTGTGTGTTTGTGCATATGTGTGGGCGTGTGTGTGTGTGTACATTCGAATTTGCTAAAACTATAAATTGTTGTTGATTGCTTGTATGTTGTATAGGTTGAATGCAAACACTTTGATTTGTTTTTACAAGATGTAGCGCTATATAAATTCCATGTTTATTATTATTATTAATTGGCGGCGTGGCGTGTGGTTGTGTGCAGGTCACTCCCATGGTGGGGACGGAGGTTCGCACTCTCACGGGGGGAGCAGGAAGCACAGCCATGAGGAGGTGGAGGCCAAAGTGCTGATGGTGCCCAAGGACTCAGGAGAACACCATCCCCGCCACCACCACCGCCGTCGCCATCGAGCTGGGGCAGAACCCCGTCGTCAAAACATGTCAGTACTACCTTTTTTTTTTTTTTTTACAATTTTTTTTTTTTTTCTTGTCAGTATACTACCTCTCAATCCTAGTCATCAAAACATGTCAGTATCCTCCTCCATCCTGTCGTCAACAATATGTCAGTAATATACCTCAATCCTGAGTTAAAATATGTCAGTTGCACCTCAGTCCTGTCGTCAAAACATTGTCAGTAACTAGTACCTCAATCCTGAGTTAAAATATGTCAGTAATACCTCAATCTTGTTGTCAAAACATGTCAGTAATACCTCAATCCTGTCGTCAAAACATGTCAGTAATACCTCAATCCTGTCGTCAAAACATGTCAGTAATACCTCATCCTGTCGGTCAAAACATGTCAGTAACTAATACCTCCAGTCTGTGATGTCCTGTCCATGATCCACCCTTTCAATGGTAGACTGCCTTTTGAAAGTAAAGGAGATGTTTGTCATGGACCCCTGTGGACTTGAACTGTGTAATTACTGTGCAGCTGAAATGCCCTGTCCAGTATGTGACGCTTGTCATGAAATCGGGTGTCTGTTTGAAGCATGCAAAATGCTGTAGAGTCATCATCATCACACCACTCCAAGTTGGAAGCTTAGTGCTGACTCAGTGACTGTGTCTGTAGGTCACAAAGCAGGGCTTAATGCACGATGGAAATACCTACTCCTAGGTCTGATCCACTGGGTGGGGGTGAGAGGGGGGGAGGGGGGGCAGCGGGGGGGGGGGGGGTGCAGGGTGGGCTGTGACCAGTATTGGCCACACAGAAGGCAAGGAAGTGACCACTGCAGTAAACCTCAGGGATTTTCAGGCTGTTGTTGCCAGCATTCCTCAGCTTCACACATTGAGGGTCATCTAGAATATGCTCTGTCTCTCTTTCATCCCTCCCAGGAAAACACTGTGAGACTGCAAATACACAACTGGATGAGAAGTTTGCCTGTATGGCTGTTTTCAAGTACCTTGCTATATAGGCAGCTGTACTTCCACTTCAGAGGATTCCTTCTTCTCTAAAGAGGAGAAGAGTACAGATCGTTATGCTGAGAGCGTGTCATGGATGAAGACCGTCTCACCATGAAAGTTCAAAGCATGGCAGTTTTTTAATATTTTTTTATGTAGGCCTGGGCGCTTTTTGCTTAACTTGATATATCGGTCAGTTAGAGATAAAATTGTTTAACCTGCGCCCCCCCCCCCCCCCCCCAAAAAAAAAATCTGCTTTAAAGAGAACAAACAATAGAAGTAGAAGGAAAACAAAAGAATAAACTAACTGGGTGCATGCATAACATCTTTTAAAAAAAAAAAAAATTTACTAATTTTTTAAAATAAAACAAACAACAAACAAACAAGGTAGTGTACTGCCTAGTTTGGATGCAAACACTTCATATATCGGTCAGTTAGAGATAAAATTGTTTAACCTGCGCCTCCCCCCCCCCCCCCCAAAAAAAAAAAAATCTGCTTTAAAGAAAACAAACAATAGAAGAAGTAGAAGGAAAAAAAAGAATAAACTAACTGGGTGCATGCATACATCTTCTTTTAAAAAAAAAAAAAATTTACTAATTTTTTTTAATAAATCAAACAACAAACAAACAAGGTAGTGTACTGCCTAGTTTGGATGTCAGCCAAGGTGTCTATGTCAGTCACAGGAAATCGGTCATTGATCTACAGAGAGTAGTGTTTTCGTTGGCCAAGTTTCAGCAAGGCTTGACTGATGGATGGGAAGCGTGTATGACTGTGCCTGTATTCACTGAGGAAAGTTCATCACACTGACCCGGTCAGGGGAGCAGGGAAAAGGCAGCGAGTCGTTATGTATGGTGTACAATAGTATGTATATTTTAATTGAGAAAAACAAGCTAGAAATCATCCCAAAAAGAAAAGCGAAAAACTGCAGAAGCCTCTTCCCGGTATCTAATCAAAATGACACTCCACACGCATGCATGCACACTCGCATGCACGCACGCATGCATGTATGCAAGCATGCACACACGCGCATGCACGCGCACACTCATGCACGAACATTAAAGTTGTTGACCCTCTCTCTCTCTCTCTCTCTCTCCTCTCTCTCTCTCTCTCTCTCTCTCTCTCTCTCTCTCTCTCTCTCTCTCTCTCTCTCTCTCTCTCTCTCTCTCTCTTTCAACATAATATGTTAACATGTGAAAACCTACAAAGTGTGTGTTTCTTTTTGAATGTAAACCCCTTCTAAGGGGCAATGGCCTTTATGAATAAATAATCTGAATCTCTCTCTCTCTCTCTCTCCTCTCTCTCTCTCTCTCTCTCTCTCTCTCTCCTCTCTCTCTCTCTCTCTCTCTCTCTCTCTCTTAATTGATATAGGTATGTATGTAAAAGATAGTAAGACAACCCCCCCACCACCACCCCAAAAAACCCCAACCCAAACAAACCCAAAACAAAACAAACAAAACACAAACCTCTTAGTCATATTCTTGTTGAACAGCCCTGTAGCTTAACCCTCTTGCATTCAGTGTCTCTGAACACAAACTGCCCCTAGATTTTGCATTCCATCATGAAATCAGGTCAGGCACACATGCTTGCTCACCTTTTCCTCCTCCTCAGTACATACCAGCAGCTATATTTACTTCCAGACTCTCAGCAAGGTTTCTACCTCTAGCCTGATAGAGGTTTGACATGTGGTAGCAATAAGTCATGATCACAGCGTGATGGAAATCTACTGTGTGTAAATCCCGCTAAATCCCGGTTCAGGATGCAAGGGGGGCAATTACTCAGTCCTGGCAAATCCCGGTTCGGGACTAAGAGGGTTAAGTGATCGTATTCGCTAGCATTGATGGGACATAGCATATTGACATTGTACTAGGTCAGCAGGGTTTATCGTGCCCTGCATAATGTCACCCTGCCTAGGATAAGAAAGCTTGTTTAGATTCCCATGACGTCATGTGGCACCCAAAGTGCCCTCCTCATTTCGGCTTTTTGAACTCCTTTCATGTGAAGAGAGCGAGCCTTGTGTTCTCTTTGTGGTTTAGGTTGTGTGTGTGTGGTGTGTGTGTGTGTGTGTGTGTGGTGTGGTGCGTGGTGCGTGGGTGTGGTGTGTGCATGAATACATGTAGGTGTGTGTGTGTGTGTGTGTGTGTGCAATATTAGGGGTGTGTGTGTGTGTGTGTGTGTGTGTGTGTGCATGAATGTACATATTAGGGTGTGTGTGTTTGTTTGTGTGTATGTGTTGTGTGTGTGTGTGTGTGTGTGTGTGTGTGTGTGTGTGTGTGTGTGTGTGTGTGTGTGCGCGCACATGAATGTACTATAGTGTGTTTGTGTGTGTGCGTGCGTGCATGCGTGCATGCATGTGTGTCCCACACACTCCATGACTGTTAGGGGATGACAGAAACCAAAAGTATAACCTGTTTTTATTTCTTTTTTTCTGTGTGTGTGTGTGGAACAGACTTCCTCGCAGATGAACATGAAGGTGTGTTTCTCCACGTGTAGGGGGATGACAAACCAAAAGTATAACTGTTTTTATTTCTCTGTGTGTGTGTGTATGTGGAACAGACTCTTCCTCTCAGATGAACATGAAGGGTGTGTTTCTCCACGTGTTGGGGGATGCTCTGGGGTCAGTGGTAGTCATCATCAGCTCCCTGGTTATATGGAAGGCTGAGGGGCAGTGGCGATTCTACGTTGACCCCGCCATGAGGTCAGTCACTGCTTTCTATGTATTTTTTAATAAATGAAAAAAATCTATTATTTTTAATGTTTTTTTTATTTTTTATTTTTTTTTTAGGTCAGTCACTGCTTTTTTAATTTTTTTTTTTTTTAGTATATTATTTTTTTTATTATTTCTATAATATTATTATTATTATTATTATTATTATTATTATTATTATTATTATTATTATTATTATTTTGTTTTTTTGTTTTTTTTTGTTTTAGGTCAGTCACTGGTGCTGTTAGTTAGTTCAGATACATCACTGTGGGAAAACAGGATCAAAATGAAATGGTACACTGTTTTGAGAGGTATGCTGTAGATATCTAAATTCATCTCATTTGCTGTTTTAGATATGTTTTTAAAAGTAAATGGAGTTTTTGGTTTTACCAATTTTTTTTGCTGTGTAAATTAAAAAAAAATTATTTGTGTTCCTTTTTTTTTTGGGGGGGGGGGGGTTCAGTAACTTATTTGTTACACAACTGACGCAGATGGAGGAATGTAGTGAAAATGTCTTCAGGGGTGCGTGCTCTTATGATGACTGCCAGTTCAAGAGGCGACAGTGAAGGCTTATTATGCACAGACAGGGGCTGAGGTTAAGACTGACTCCTATTCCCAGCATGAAGCTTACCAAGTCAAGGCAAACTTGAAATAGAAGTTAAATCATGCCATATCAGAACAAAGGGTTTGTCTTTGACCTCTTTAGGGTGACATTAGGTCAACACAAGCTGGTTGTATTTGTGTGTGTGTGGTGTGTGTGTGTGTGTGTGTGTGTGTGTGGTGTGTGTGTGTGTGTGTGTGTGTGTGTGTGTGTGTGTTGTGTGTTGTGTGGTGTGTGTGGTGGGAGGGGGGGGGGTTTAGAGGTTTTTTATATTTTTTATTTTATTTTTTGTGTGTGTGTGTGTGGTTATGTGTATGTGTGTGGTTTAGAGTTTTTTTTAAATTATTTATCATTTTTTCTGTGTGTGTATGGTTTAGAGTTACTTCACTTTTGTTCCTGTAAAATGATTTTGGAAACGTTCATGTCTGTTGTGTTCTGTTTCAGTATACTGATGGTGCTGATTATTCTGTCTACCACCATTCCTCTGTGTAAGTATCTTCTGCTGCCTCTTTCCACCCCTTCCTTCGGAGAAAAGTTGATTCAGAAAATCCAATAATATATAAATATATTATGGTGAAACTACTACAAAACTAGCAGCTAAAGCTGTACTTACCGCTTTGATTTTAAAGCACATTTTGTATGAATGCATGTGGTTGTTTACTGTATTCTGTAAACTTGTTTGTATGTTAATATGTGTATGTCTATGCAAATTTTGAATTTTTTTTTTTCACAAATTTTGAAATGATGGTGTTGCTGTTTATCTTAATTAATAAGTGCATGTAAGCATTATCGTTGTGTGTCTTGATGAGAGAAAAAAAAAAGAGAAAAAAGTCTCACGCTATCACAAAAATTGATAGTAGAAAGAATAAAGTTTTAGGTTGATGTTTTAAGAGTAAAGTTAAAAAATTCTAAATAACTAATTTTCAATTGGGATCACTAACATATTCTGTTTGTTCAATATCCGCCAAAAACAAACAAAAAACAAACCCTAAAATAAATTGATTAAAAAAAAAAAAAATCTGCCGAAAACTTGAACACAGGAGCGACTTTATACTCATTCCCGTGTGTAGACAGAAACCGCAATAAAAGTTGCAGTTCAGTTTTGAAAGCAAGAGGCGACTAGTTGATCTGATGGAACGAGGCCATTTTTTTGTGAATGTTTTATTTATTTATTTATTTATTTATTCTTTAATATGGAGGATAATGGAGGGTAATGTTGGTGTGTGTCTTTGTGTTTCAGTGAAGCAGACCTCCCTGATCCTGATGCAGACGACCCCAACTTTCTGGATCAGGACAGTCTCAAGCTGAAGCTGCAGAAGGGTTGGTCAGATAGGAGTAGTGCTGTTCTTCCCCTCTCCTCTCCTCCCCTCTCCTCCTCCCTCTCCTCCCCTCCCCTCCCCTCCCCTCCCCTCCCTCCTCTCTCTCTCCTCTCCTCTCCTCTCCTCTCCCTCCTCCCCTCCCTCTCCTCTCCTCTCCTCTCCTCTCCTCTCAGTACACCACTTCATACTTCAGGGACAGGACAGCTCAGTGGTCAGAGCGCTCGCTTTTTCCCCAGCCATGTTAAGCAGCGTCGAGCGTGGTTGCCAATTAGAAGTGTGACCGTTTGCACGCCTTGGCTACAGTACAGTTCCCCCAATTCACCCAGCTGTAAATGGGTACCTCTTTAGGGGTCAGGGAAGGTAAAGCAGCGAGGGGAGAGGAGATGGGCGCCGCCCTCAATATGCTGGCCCCTACAGAAGCTGAGGTCTCTGATGCCTCGCTCCCCTACGACCACACAGGTTATGGGACACCTTTACCTTTGGCATAAATGGCAAGTGAGAACCCCCTCTCCTTTGATTGAAGTTAGTTTCTGCTTGATGTGTGGGGAAGAGTGCTGAGAAGATTTCAACCCAAGTGCCAGTGTGAGGAGGCTATTGCGGCGTGAGAAAGTGTTAACACTGATAGTGTTGACACCGGCTATGAGATAGTGTTGACGCTGCCTATGAGATAGTGTTGACACTGCCTATGAGATGGTGTTGACACTGCCTATGAGATAATGTTGACACTGCCTATGAGATAGTGTTGACGCTGCCTATGAGATAGTGTTGACACTGCCTATGAGATAGTGTTGACGCTGCCTATGAGATAGTGTTGACACTGCCTGTGAGATAGTGTTGACACTGCCTATGGTTCTGTCTGTGAGACACTGCCTATTCTGTCTGTGAGACACTATTGTTCTGTCTCTAATGTTACCTATCTATGTGGTTGATGTGTTGAGATGTTACCTATCTATGTGGTTGGTGTGTTGTTACCTATCTATGTGGTTGGTGTGTTGAGATGTTACCTATCTATGTGGTTGGTGTGTTGTTACCTATCTATGTGGTTGATGTGTTGAGATGTTACCTATCTATGTGGTTGGTGTGTTGTTACCTATCTATGTGGTTGATGTGTTGAGATGTTACCTATCTATGTGGTTGGTGTGTTGTTACCTATCTATGTGGTTGATGTGTTGAGATGTTACCTATCTATGTGGTTGGTGTGTTGAGATGTTACCTATCTATGTGGTTGGTGTGTTGTTACCTATGTGGTTGCTGTAATGTCACCTATCTATGTGGTTGGTGTAATGTCACCTATCTATGTGGTTGGTGTGTTAAGATGTCACCTATCTATGTGATGTGTTAAGGTGTCACCTATCTGTGTGATGTGTTAAGGTGTCACCTATCTGTGTGATGTGTTAAGGTGTCACCTATCTGTGTGATGTGTTAAGGTGTCACCTATCTGTGTGATGTGTTAAGGTGTCACCTATCTGTGTGATGTGTTAAGGTGTCACCTATCTGTGTGATGTGTTAAGGTGTCACCTATCTGTGTGATGTGTTAAGGTGTCACCTATCTGTGTGATGTGTTAAGGTGTCACCTATCTGTGTGGATGATGTGTTAAGGTGTCACCTATCTGTGTGATGTGTTAAGGTGTCACCTATCTGTGTGATGTGTTAAGGTGTCACCTATCTGTGTGATGTGTTAAGGTGTCACCTATCTCTGTGGATGGTGTGTTAAGGTGTCACCTATCTCTGTGGATGGTGTGTTAAGGTGTCACCTATCTCTGTGGATGGTGTGTTAAGGTGTCACCTATCTCTGTGGATGGTGTGTTAAGATGTCACCTATCTGTGTGGATGGTGTGTGCAGGTGGACGGGGTGTTGGGGGTGCATGAGTTCCACGTGTGGCAGCTGACGGGTAACCGCATCATCCTGTCGGCGCACATCGTGTGCAACAGCCTGCAGGACTACATGGAGATCGCCACCCAGGTGAAGGACCTCTTTCACAGGGAGGGCATCCACTCCACCACAGTGCAGCCTGAATTCATCGAGGTGGGTTGGTTGCTTTAAGTGTTTGGGGTCACCATCTTGGTTTTGTGTTTAAAGTTAAAGTCTGTCCTGAGCCTAAGGCTCATCAGGCCGGTGCTTATCCCGGTTTCTGTGGCGTTTAAGCGACTGAGAGTCATAGACTCCCCCCTGGATAGGACGCCAGTCTATCGCAGGGTTAACCCCAACACAAGGTTGGTACCCCTTTCACACCTGGGTGGGGTGAGAAATAGCCGTTAAGTGCCTTTTCCAAGGGCACAACACCATCGCTGAAAGCTGGGATCGAACCCACAACCTTTAGATTACGAGTCCAACGCCCTAACACTAGACTACAGTGGCGGCTTGTTTTGTGTGTGTGTGTGTGTTTTGGTATGTCTGGTGTGTGTGTGTGTTGTGTTTGTGTTGTCGTGTGTGTGTTGTGTGTGTGTATGGGATTTAAAAAAAAAGTTCTTTTTACTTTTTTTTATTTTGAGGATAAGATAGGCACTCCTGTGCTTTTTTTTTTTTTTTTTACATTCAGTCCCCGTGTGTATGAAGTTTTGTAAATTTTGTTATCTGTTCCCATCAGCACACAATCACCTGCTCTTCCGAAAAAACAAGGTTTTAACATGTGCGTAGGATGTTCTGTGTGCATTTGCACACAGGATCTTAGTTTATAGTTTAATCGAAAGACTTTTGTAGGAGGCAGAGTCAGCATTGATGTTAACTCCAGGGGAAATTATCTCCCTTGAGTGGGATTCAAACCTGGGTCAGCAGATCACGAGTGTGATGTGCAGTGCTCCCACCACCAAGCTGTCCTGTCCCCCCCCCCCCCCCCCCCTGTGTGTGTGTGTGTGTGTGTGTGTGTGTGTGTGTGTGTGCGCGTACGTGCATTTGTGTGATGATGCTCCTTTTATATGAACAAGTTGCTGACCACAAAGCTGTTGTGAAGAAAGCTCTCATCTGGCTTTTAGCGGTTCTAAACAATCTGACATCTTGTCAATTTGATCCCAAGTTTTATTTGGGTTGGGTTTTTTTTTTTTTTTTTTTTTAAATACATTTTATGGGTCTTTATTTGAAGACATTTTTGTCTTGCAACATTCCTGATGAGTGACTGAACTACAAAAGACGAACTAACGAACGAACGAACAAATGAGTTAGTGAATGAATGAATGAATATGAACGGAGGGGGGAGGAAGGAGGTAAGGAAGGAAGGAATAAGGAAGGAAGGATGGATCGGTGGTCTAGGTGGTCACGGCCTTGCCTAGAAAGCAAAAAGTCCGGGTCGGAGTGTGCGGGGTTCATACCCCGTTTGGACCCAAAACTTTTTCCCCATCCATTAGACCTGAGTGGTGGTCTGGGCGCTAGTCTTTCGGATGAGACGATAAACCGAGGTCCCGTGTGTTACACATCACTATTTAGCGCACGTAAAAGAACCCACGGCAACAAGGGGGTTGTCCCTGGCAAAATTCTGTAGAAAAAAGCCACTCTGATAGGGAAACAAATACACTTGCATGCAGGAAAAAGAAAAAAAAAAAGGGTAGGTGCTGCACATGTGGCGACGTGCTCTCCCGGGGAGAGCAGCCGGAATTTCACGCAGAGAAATCTGCCGTGACATAAAGTGGTACAAAATACAAAAAAAACCAAATAAGGGAGGGAGGGTGGGCTGGCAGATAGGTAGGTTGGTTGGTAGGTTGGCAGATAGGTTGGTTGGTAGGTTGGCAGATAGGTAGGTTGTAGGTTGGCAGATTGGTAGGTTGGTTGGTAGGTTGGCTGTCACTTTAAAAGCAGTCATAGTCCACACACCGCACAGTGTTACCTTCACCTCTTGACACCACCTTCACCACGTGTCTGTGTGTCTCTCTGTCTCCCCAGTTCTCCCGGGAGACGTCCCTGGAGTGCAAGCTGCCCTGCACGGACAAGAACCGGGACTGCATCCAGGACACGTGCTGTGGGACCACCCCCAAACCCGTGGCCAAGAACAAGTCGCGCAAGGGGCGGGCTAACAGCCACAAGGGCACCCCCTCCCTCCTCCCCTCACAGCCCTCGGCCACAACAGGGGTGGAGGAGCAGCAGCAGCAGCAGCAGCAGCAGCAGAACGGGACGACGTTGTCTTCAGAGGTGGACACCGAAGAGACAGGGACGCCGTCGGAAATCACGAACATTTAGGGGCATGATGGAGGAAGAAGGAGGAGGAGGAGGAGACTAAGACGATGATGATAATGATGTAGGGGACAGACAATAAGGTGTAACTGCTTGCAGACCGGGAGTAGTAGAAGGGGAAGGAGGTGTGTGTCCGAGTTGCCATGGAGTTTGTGTGTGGTGGGGGTGGGGTGGGGGTTGTGTGTGTGTGGTATGGGGGGGGGGAGGGGGGGGGGGCTGTGTGTGTGTGTGGGGGGGGGGGGGGTGCTGTGTGTGTGTGTGGGTGCTGTGTGTGGGTGTGGTGGGGGGGGTTGCTGTGTGTGTGTGGTGTGTGTGTGTGATACTTTTTTGGGGGTGGTATTTTCTTGTACATGGTACGGTTTTTAAATGTCTTTAACTCTATAAAGAAGCTGTGGGTTAGGTGGAGTGAAGGTGCATTTTATACTGTGTATATACATCTCTATATATCTATCTATCTATCTATCTATCTTTGTGAATGTCTGTATAATCGCTTTTGTCTCACCAGTGACTAATGAGAGAAGAGATCGTTACTGACACAGTACTGAGGCCTGTTTTTCCACTGGCAGAATTGAAGTGAGTGAGAGTCTTTTGTCTACAGACCCATTCACTCTGCGCAGGTTCAAACAAGCCAAAAACTGGTGGCAGTGTGTGTTGTGGTGTGTGTGTGTGTGTGTGTGTGTGTGTGTGTGTGTGTGTGTGTGTGTGTGTGTGTGTGTGTGTGTGTGTGTGGTGGTGCGTGGTGCGTGGTGCGTGTGTGTGTGTGTGTCGGTGTGCATTGTGTTTTGTTGTTTGTGTTGTGTGTGTGTGTGTGTGTGTGTGTGTGTGTGGTGTGTGTGTGTGTGTGTGTAGAAAGTCAGCTGCATAGTGAGACAATGGTGCTCTGCACTGCGGTGCAGTCCAGTCATGTATCTCCAGTTACCTGGTTGTATCAGAAAGTGAAGGTGGATGTGGGAGTGAATGCGACGGTGCTCAGAGATTGTGGGAGTAAAGGCCATGAAAGTCATGGGTGAAAAAATTATATATATATATATATATATAGTGTGTATATGTGCATGCCAGTTTAGTTTTTAGTGTGGATGGATTGTTTCATTCCTGTGGTTCAATCTCAAAACTGGCAAAACATGTGCAGGGGATGAAGTGTGCTGAGAAAAACAACAACAACAACAAAAAAAGCTTTGAAGAGTTGAATTATTGTATTGACACGGGTTTGTGTATGGAAGGGAGGTATGGAAAAGCAGTAGCTGTATTAAAGGCTGGTTTTTTTTGTTTTTTTTTTCTCTCTCTTCAACTTCTTTCCGTGCAGTGCTGAAAGTCTGCACAAGAAATGGTACTACATCATCTTCATACTTTTAAAAAAATTTTTTTTTAAATTTTTGTTGTTGTTGATTTTTTTAAAGATTAATTAATTTTTTTGTTACATTGTCTTGATACTTATTGTACCAAACCCAACCTTCATGAGGCTGATATGGGTCTGACAGGTCTGTGGAAAAAGAGAACTTTGAAGCCAGAAGTGTGTGGGTCTAAACTAACTCTTTCAGACATAAAACTGCTAAGAACTCAACTGCTAGCAATCAGCCTTCTGCAGACTGCTTTCTGTATGTCTAGGACCTCAACTGCTCATAATCAGACTTCTGTTAACTGCTTTCTGTATGTCTAGGACCTCAACTGCTAATGATTAGAGTCCTGTAAAACTGCTTTTTGATGTCTAGGACTCAGCTGCTAATATAGATTCCTGTAAACTGCTTTCTTGATTTCTCAAGCTGCTCATAATCAGCTTCTGTAAACTGCTTTCTTGATGTTGACCTCAACTGCTCATAATCAGCCTTCTGTAAACTGCTTTCTTGATGTCTAGGACTCAACTGCTAATGATTAGAGTCTTGTAAACGCTTTCTTGATTCTAGGACCTCTGAACTTGATAATGATTAGAGTCTTGTAAACTGCTTTCTTGATGTCTAGGACCTCAACTGCTCAGTAATCATACTTCTGTAACTGCTTTCTTGAATGTCTAGGACCTCAACTGCTCAGATTCATATTTCTGTAAACTGCCTTTCTTGATGTCTCACCTGGTACTAGTCAGACTTCTGTAAACTGCTTCTTGATGTCTAGGAGTCGGGGTGCGCGGTTTGTTGTGCAGGTGCGGGTCTGTCGAGCTGTACCTTAAAGCAGATGGGGCATAGATGGTCAGTTGTGCATTTACCGTAACGAGAAAGCCCTAGAGCATTTAAAAATGTCCGTGCAAGTCCAGCATAATGCAGTAGCAGTGGTAAGCCATAGGGAATTTTGCCACAAAAAGAGAATGCTGTGTGTTGTTTGACTGTCGGTGTAGTGTAGATGCAGTGTAAAACAGCCAGCTTGTTGTCTGATTGTAACTGGATACTTTGATCTGTATGTCAGTGGCTTCTTTGTGGAAAAAAGGTTGGTGAAGAGATGGGGGTGGGGAGGTATAGAGGAGGGGGGTAGGCAAAAATGGGACGAAGTTTTGAATAAATTTAGGATTTAAAAAAAAATTTTTTTTTTTTTTTTACTTTCCTCTCCCATAGATAACTTCATCAATTGATGTCATCATTTCTCTTATCATAGATATATACAAAGCTGTTTGAGTAGAACATCAAGCAAAATCGCCAAACAAGCCTCCTGCTACTGAAAGCAAATAAAACAAATTCCTCAAGTAAAAAAAAAAAAGAAAGAAAAAAAATCTACATTTGGAGAAACAAACATGGATGCAGTAATTGACACAGGGCAGCAGTGTAAGCCCATGCCCTAAGCCATTCTGGCTATGAATGTGTGTGTTCAGTGTTGTGGCCTCTGACTGAGCAAAACAACCTTCTTCCATCAGATTTTGCTGACGACAGTGAGGAAAAGGTCTGGTGCTCTTTTCAGGAGCACTTGGTGTGATATCACATTATCAGTTCTTTGTTTTGACAGAGTTAAAACCTGGATACAGTTCTGGTTTGTGAGCATTAACCACAACAATAAAGTCAGTCAAAAACTAAAGTACATTAGTTGTATTGTTCCAACAAGGTTTTTGCACTCAAGATGTAGTGTCTAAGTTGGGTTTTTTTTAATGTCCTTCCACATAATGCAGTGTGTAAATATTAAACTAGAAAAGGAGAAGAAAAAAAACATGAGGAGAAACAGGACTCTTCAGGAGGAAGGAAGTGAAGGTGTTGAATGCTGGATGAATGCTGTTACAGTAGCCTGCCAATTCAGAGGCTTGGGACACATAAGAACGGAGAAAGACCCCCCAGGTAACTTACCTTACGGATAGTTTTGCTGCAACACCCAAGACAAACAAACCCCCCCATTTACTTACTACCCCTTTAGTCTCCAGCCAGAGCAAAGAAACTCCCCAGACCTGTCTTGTGCTTGTCTGCAATGGTGGAAGCTGTAGTGAAATGGGTTGTATGCACGGTGTGGTCATTGTTGTGATGTGGTGTGTTGTGGTGGTAGTAGTAGTGGTAGTGGCAGGTGAAGAAAAAGAAAAAAGCGTCTGTCTGTGTGAGCGACAAACTACATCAGGGATCTGAATTCCAAAGCATTTGTTTGATGACTGAGTGAGAGTGCCAAGAATTGGGGTGACTGTATGGATCGGATGATAATACGAAATCAGGGATGATGGTGATGATGATGACTTGATGGTGATGATGATGATGATGACGATGACGATGGTGTCATATCATTGCAGTTTACAGTTGGTGCAGACTGCAGCAGCCTGTGCAGTTGCTCCGTAGGAACCAAAGTGCAGCTTGTGAATTGACTGCATTCCATTCATTCATTAATCAGGCTGACTGGTTGAGAAGTTGACTGTTAGACTGTTCAGCGTTCTAAAAATATCAGTTCAGTTGATAGCTCCTAAATGAATGTGTGTCGGGGGGGGGGGGGGGGGGGGGGGGGGGGTTGTGTGTGGGTGTGGGGGGGGGGTGTTGTGGTGTGTGTGTGTGAAGTCAAGTCACATTTTTATTTCCAGATGGCATATTGAATAAGCATTGATTTGCTTTTTTTCATCAAGCCATGTGTGTTTGTGTGTGTCAAAGTCAAAGTCAACTGGTGTGTGTGTGTGTGTGTGTGTGTGTGTGTGTGTGTGTGTGTGTGTGTGTGTGTGTGTAGAGAGACACATTCTGAATCTAGTGACTTATCAGCACAGGTTTTAGGGTTTGGTGTTGTTTGTTGCTGAGAGTTTTTTTTACGGAGGATCAGTGATATGCTTTAGAGCAGGTCTTAATTAACACAGTGTTTCTGAACAAGGTTAGGGGTTTGTTTACATGCTTACACACAACCTGGGTTTACTGAATTAATTTTTAATGCAGTAGGCTTCAGATCTCATTTGGTCGAGGCAGTACATTGCTAAATGTTTATGTGTGCCGATTTTTACAGATACAGTTCATGTTAACAAATTTTTTTTTTTTTTTTTGGTTTGATTTGATTTTAGCGTTATTGTAGGACTGACCTTTTTGGTAGTTCAGCATTCAAAACACTGCCTGTCAATGAGAAATTAGGTACCTAAGCACATATCGTCAATCAAAATATCAGCTTTTATAGTGTGTGTGTTGCGCATGCCTGTGCGTGCATGTGTGTGTAAGAAATATGAATGAAAGAGTGAAGCAGTAACTTAAAAGTTTTTCAGTGAAGATATGTGAGGCAGAAGCTCAAATTTGTGTGGGAACCTGGCATATGTGTGCACTTGGTATCAGAAACAAACTCAGGACAGTTGGCAGCTCGGACATTTTTTAAAAAAAAATAAAATTTTTCAAACTGGTAGAGTTCAGTTTAGGGCATTTTATTGATAACCGATATGTCCAGATCTATGTCTTGTCAGCATCATGAAACATTTTAACTAGGTAAAGTTTTTTTTTTTAATGATTTTCTAGATTTAAATTTGTTTTAAAAAAAAAAAGAAAGAAAACTGTAGATAATAGGTTGGAACTGTGTCAGTAGCACAATATTTTATCTATGTAGTTTTGGGAAAGAAATTGAAAGAAAAAAAATAGAGACTTGAAAATCGTTCATGCTCATGTGTTTGGTTTGATGCATGTGAATCATTGTGTCATAGTGACATGGGAGTTTTAGGCATAGGCTTCAGGTCATTCTTGCTCAATTATTGTCTTAAACATACACAGCCATGGTAAGGGGAGAAGATACAGAGTAGAGTGTATATTCTCATTAATTATGTTTTTTTTTTGTGTGTTTTGGCTGATAATTTTTTTAAGTTTGAGAATATAGAGAGTTAAGAATTATTTTCGTAGTTTATCTAAGGATTTTGTTAACAAAGTTGAGATCAAAAACATTTTTTTTTTTTTTTTTTTAAAGTTGGCATCAAATTAGTGTTTGTTCTGAAAAATCAGGGGTAAGTGTGAAGTTCAAGCCATAAAGGTTCATCACAAAACTGCTCCTTACAGGGTCTGTGTCAATGTTTTTCAGGCCAGTGTTATTATACAATGCATACATACTTTCAGTGGGATGTGCAGTAGTTTAGGCTGGTTGAGAACTAGAAAACTCATATCATGCACAGGAAAGCCGTATGTATCAAAATGAAGCTCCACAGAGAATGCAATGCATGTGTGCACAGTCTGTCTGTCTCGCGCTTTTGTGTGTGTGTTTGTGTGTGTGTAAGGAAGCTCAGAGGGGGAGAGAGTGTGTGGGTGTGTGTATAATCTCAGAGAGAGAGAGAGGGGTGTTGTGTGTGTGCGCACATGATGTGTTAGCACATTTATAAGTGCCTGTGTCATGAGAACCATGCCTTGCGTTTTCAGCCGACATGTAATATCAAGATTCATTTATGGTATGAACTTTTGTAATCAGTGTGGATGCTTGAGTCAAGATGTCCCAGATTAATCCATGAAGTGTGTGTGCATACAATAAGTGTTATGAAGTAATCCATTTGAGAATTGCTGCAAGTCCCTGTATGTATTACAGTAACCAAAAAAATATTTCCTTTACGTTTGATTTTTATATCTGATTAAAACAAAGTGGTTTTTTTTTTTTTTCCAAAGAGAACATAGACTGTGCATGTGTTGTGGAAGAGTGGATACATTAATTTAGCCGTCTTGTCTGTCGATGTCTTGTCTGTTTTTTTCTGCTGGTCTTTCTTTCTCTCTTTGGCTCTCCTCTCTGTCTGGGCAGGATAGCTCAAGGTCAGAGCGCTCGCTTTCCCCATTCAAGTTGAGCAGCATCGAGCGTGGTTACCAGTTGGATGGGTGACCGTTTGCATGCCTTGGCTTCAGTACAGTCCCCCCCAGTTCACCCAGCTGTAAATGGGTACCTGCCCTCTTTTAGGGTCAGGGAAGGTAAAGCAGCGAGGGAGAGGAGATGGGCACCGCCCTCAACATGCTGGCCCTTAGAGAAGCTGAGGTCTCTGATACCTCGCTCCCCTACGACTGCCTAGGTTATGGGACACCTTTACCTTTTACCTTTTACCTCAGTCTTTACTTGTAACGTTGCATCCTGGAATGCTGCTTGGATCGGAATAGACCGCCAGGTTTAGCTTGCTGTGACACACCGCCCGAAGAGGTCACGCTCCTATGACTCCTCTAGAAGTCACCATGTTGATGTAAGACACACTGCGTGAAGAAGTCAGTGGAGCACACACACACACATACGCACACACACAGAGTCCTTCGGATGAGACTATAAACCGAGGGCCTGTGTGTAAACGCATGGACATTTTGCGCACACGTTAAATCCTGTTCCGTTTTTCGTAAGAGTAGGCCATTGTGGGCTGGTGGGAACAGATGACAAGATTGACAAAACTGCATGCACACGGGGACTGGATATTAAAAAAAAGCACATGAGTGCTTATTCCATTATCCTCAAAATAAAAGAAAGACTAAAGAAAACACGCACACACACACACACACACACACACACGCATACAAGCAAGAAAATGTACAAAGCTGGATATTAATCCTTTTTTCTTTAAAAAAAAAAGATTTTATTCACTTTCAACTTTGTTATGGAGTAGATCATGTCCTCCATCATCCTTTAGCTTGTTTGTTTTGTTTTTGTTCTTTTAGCTGTGTGCGCGTGGTGTGTGTGTGTGTGTGTGTGTGTGTGTGTGCGTGCGTGCGTGCGCGCGCGTGTGTGTGTGGAGAGAGAGAGAGTGTTCGTGTGTGTGAGTGTGTGTGTGTGTGTGTGTGAGTGTGTGTGTGTGTGTGGTGTGTGTGTGTGTGTGTGTGTGTGTGTGAGTGTGAGTGTGTGTGTGTGTGTGAAATCAAATCAAATCAAAATTTTATTTCCAGATGGTACATTGAATAAGCATTGATTTGCTTTTTTTTCATCAAGAAAAAAACAAAAACAAAAAAACCGTCAACAAAAAAAAACACCAAAAGCAGAAAAAACATTTCACCAACATTAATTAACTAACATAATTTCAACAACCTTACAAATAAAATATGCCTAGAGAAAATACAAGCAACAACACTAACAACAAAAACAGAAAAACACACTCAAAAGTCACACACACACACACACACACACACACACACACACACACACACACACACACACACACACACACACATACACACGTACATACATATACACACAGTTCGCGCGCTCGTCCACACAGCACGTATGCACGTACGCGCATGCACGCATTTCAAGTTTTTAAAAAAAGTGTGTGTATGTGTGTGGAGAGAAGAGAGAGAGAGAGAGAGAGAGAGAGGAGAGAGAGAGAGAGAGAGAGAGAGAGAGTGTGTGTGTGTGTGTGTGTACGCGCACATGGGTGTGTTGTTTTTAACCTTGATAATTACAACGGCAAACCCATTTGAATAGGAAATAAGTTTCAAGATTTTGTTGTTGTTAAGGTTGTTTTTTTCCCCAGACCAATGTTCAAAGTGGGTTCTTTAAGTAAACCACCGTGTAATTAGACCATTATAACTATCACTATCAGAAAACATGAGATCACTGCATCATGAGATATACCACAGAACACAAACAACATGGGAAAGAACATTCCAACTGAAATGCACAGCGCTACAGTGTTTTTGGAACAACCTGAAGCAGATTCAACGTAGGCTACAACTTCAGTTGTTCAACAAGGAGGAAGGTGGCAGGAGGGTTCAGATGTTCGCATGCCAACAACTAAACCATAGGGCTCTGGGTTTGATTCCCAGCCTCGCCTTTTCCCCCTAATTTGACGAAAAAAATCAAAGTGAATGTGAAAGTCCTTCAGATAAGACTATTATAAACCAAGGCCGCATGTGGGAATGCACGCAGAACATCTTGTACACTTGTTAAAAACCTGTTCCACCTTTGGAAAGAGTAGGCCATTATCTGCTGGTAGATACGGATGACAGAAAATAGCCAGCATGCACCACACGGGTGTGGTCTTTAGGCATTGGTCCCTCAGTTGGAATACGGCTACCTAAATAGTAGGGAGGTTGCTTACGCATACATATCACCATTGGTGAACCTTGGAGCTCTAGCCAAGGAACGAAAAAAAAATATTGTTCACCATTTTAGTAAGTTTGACAGGATCATTTTTACTATTGGACCATTAATTTTACATGCCATTCACAAAATCATTATGCCATCAATCTCCAAACATGCCATTCACAAAATCATTATGCCATCAATCTCCAAACATGACATTCACAGAAATCATTATACCATCAATCTCCAAACATGACATTCACAGAATCATTATACCATCAATCTCCAATCATGACATTCACAGAATTGCCGTATCAGTGGTTCACATAAATGTCATTGACAAACAATGTAAAATGACATTTTAATTTTTAATTTTTATTTATTCTTTTATTTCTAGGATAATGGAATAAGCACTCATATGCTTTTTTTTTACATCCAGTCCCCGTGTGTATGCAGTTTTGTAATTTTTGTCATCTGTTCCCACCGGCACACCATGGCCTACTTTTACGAAAAATGGAACAGGATTTAACGTGTGCGCAAGATATTTGCGTGTGTTCGCACACGGGACCTCGATTTAGAGTCTCATCTGAAGGACTAAAAGATCATGTCATTGAACTGCCTACACGAGACTGGCACGATTGTGTGATTCGGCACTGCAATGGGATTAACTACAATGGGATTCACTACAATGAGATTCACTACAATGGGATTAACTACAATGAGATTCACTACAATGAGATTCACTACAATGAGATTCACTACAATGGGATTCACTACAATGGGATTCACTACAATGAGATTCACTACAATGAGATTCACTACAATGAGATTCACTACAATGGGATTCACTACAATGGGATTCACTACAATGAGATTCACTACAATGAGATTCACTACCATGAGATTCACTACCATGAGATTCACTACAATAAGATTCACTACAATGAGATTCACTACAATGGGATTCACTACAATGAGATTCACTACAATGAGATTCACTACAATGAGATTCACTACAATGAGATTCACTACAATGGGATTCACTACAATGAGATTCACTACAATGAGATTCACTACAATGGGATTCACTACAATGGGATTCACTACAATGAGATTCACTACAATGAGATTCACTACAATGGGATTCACTACAATGAGATTCACTACAATGGGATTCACTACAATGGGATTCACTACAATGAGATTCACTACAATGAGATTCACTACAATGGGATTCACTACAATGAGATTCACTACAATGAGATTCACTACAATGGGATTCACTACAATGGGATTCACTACAATGGGATTAACTACAATGAGATTCACTACAATGAGATTCACTACAAAGGGATTAACTACAATGGGATTAACAGAGTCACCCAGTCAAAGAATTACCCAAATAAAACGGACACAACTGCCCTGTTGTTGGCTACATTCCTGCTGTATGTTTTGTCACTTTTCCTTCTGTTTTAACCATTTCAAAAAAAATATGACCCTTACATTCATACCGCATGTATTAGCTAAAGCATCCCCAGAAATAAAAACCACTTTTTGTGAAAGACTAGCCTCTGACCCAAAACTCGTGTGATTTTGCATAAATTTGGTAGGTTTTATTCATTTATTTATTATTATTATTTTTTTTTTATAGATTTTTCAGCAAACTCTGTGTACCCCCTCAGTCCTTTGTCGTTTGCTAACTTCCTAACAGCAATATAGGCTACATGCACAGGGTCAACACTATAGGATCACAAGCAATGAATCCTCATTTTGATGATATTTTCCAATTTTTTCGTGACTATCTGGTATTGCTCTATGTCGTCAATCTCCACAACAAGTACACAGTGCATTTTTCATACTTTAAAAAATTGGAAAAATCTCCAAAGATTTTTCGACTAGCACCCTATATAAACTACCAGGCTACATCAACAATAAGCTAATAGAGGAGTGTAACTTGGGGCTACCCAATAACAGTCATAGAATCAACGTGTCAATGGACCACCTGCACGAGTTTGACAGAATCACTGTATCACTGAACTACCATACTTTTTGGACCACCTCGACGAGATGCACAGCGTTACTGAGTTATGACACAATCACACGATTACTGAGTCACTGCACAATTGAAATGAGACAAATGATATCACTGTTAAAAGCACAATCATACATAATATAGCCTACAGGATTACTAAAATAACAAAGTATTTGTAGTGGAAATAAATAGATTGTCCAAAACAAAAACAAACAGCAGCTGATAATTGTGTAGGCAAGAAACTCTATATGCATTTTCTAAAACCTGAAAGACAAAAACTTAAGCTTCTAGTTGTTTACGCACAAAAGCATTTTCTCTAATTGCTGTAAGAATCGACGAACCAATCTACTGTGACGTTGGTCAGAAGATAATGGGTCCCCTGCTCCCTGTGTTTGTAGTCGTATGCCCTCACCTTCCCCTGTGACGTCACCAGAAAGGCCCGTAATCCACACTCCAGAGATGACGTCACTCCATCTTTGGGGATGGGCAGACGTGACAAACCTTCCACCTGTGGCATTGGAGCAAGCGAAGATAGAAATTAAAATTAAAATTTATTTTTAAAAAAAGGTAAAGGTGTCCCATAAACTAGGCGGTCGTAGGGGAGCGAGGCATCAGAGACCTCAGCTTCTCTAAGCGCCAGCATATTGAGGGCGGCGCCCATCTCCTCTCCCTCGCTGCTTTACCTTCCCTGACCCTACAGAGGGCAGGTACCCATTTATGGCTGGGTGAACTGGGGGAACTGTATTGAAGTCAAGGCGCGCAAACGGTCACCCATCCAACTGGTAACCATGCTCGACGCTGCTTAACTTGCCTGGGGGAAAGCGAGCGCGCTGACCACTTAGCTTTCCCGCACATTTGAAAATCGTTTTATTTATAAACGACATTGAAAACCAGGGTAACGATTGTTGCATCATAATCGCCATTGAAGTGATCATCATTCTCTGCTAAAAAGCTTTACTCATAGCATCCCCACTTTCTGGAAATTCTGTGCTAGACCTATCCACTTTTCGATATCTCTCTTTGTTTCTGTCTTTCTCCTGATCTTTCTATAATTTCTTGTGGTACTTATTTTCTACCTTACCAGTCCAATTTCCTGATTTTTTTCCAAAAAGAAGTGTGGTCATTTCTTAGTTCATAAAAACATTCCTTGCATAGTTGTCTACTTTAATGTGCATTCCAATGAATTGTGACAGAAAAGCTGTTTTGAAAAAAAAGGAAAGCGCTTTTCTATATTCTTTTTTGGTGTTTGTTGTTTACTTGTGAGCCAAATAATGTAGTTGTACAGGAATCCACACACACACACACACACAACACACACACACACACACACACACGCTACACACACAAACACCACACACACACACACACACCACACACACACACACACACACACACACACACACACACACACACACACACACACACACACACGCTACACACACATACTACCCCCCCCCCCCCCACACCCCAACACACATACTATCTAACATCTCTTCTCCACAATAAAATACCTTACCATGGCTGCCACATGCGTCCCGTGCAGCTCCGCACTGTGGACCTCCAGCAGCAGAAAGTGTCCCGGGGGCTGGGAGAAGGTCAGACCCACAGTGAGGGAGGCCCCCTGACCCACCGCCCCCACCACCGCCCCCTCCGTGCCCTCCCTCACCACCCCTTCTGACGTCACCGAGTACACACGTGACCGCTGACGCGTGCTGACGAACCACTCCACCCGCTCTGAGCTGGTGCTGACGTCCACTGCAGATCCGGCTGAGGGGTGGTGCTGACATTTGAAGACCTGCCGCAGAGAGATGGGGAAAAGTCTATCTATCTATCTATCTATCTATCTATCTATCTATCTATCTATCTATCTATCTATCTATCTATCTATCTGTCTGTCTGTCTGTCTGTCTGTCTGTCTGTCTGTCTGTCTGTCTGTCTGTCTGTCTGTCTGTCTATCTATCTATCTATCTATCTATCTATCTATCTATCTATCGGGTCTGGCGACTGTGGGGGTACCCCTGAAGACTTGACAACCAGTTCCCTCCATTCCTCTCTCTCTGTTCTGCCTTTCTCCAAATTTTGATGAGTTCTAGGCCTGTCCATTCGCGGATGTTGTTCTCCCATCTCTTCCTTGGTCTGCCTCTTTTTCTTCCTCTTTGGACAGTGCCTTGCAGTATTGTTTTTGACATGCCCGTGCCAGGTTAAGGTGGTAAACGGTAAAGGTGTCCCATAACCTGAGTGGTCCTAGGGGAGCGAGGCGTCAGAGACCTCAGCTTCTCCAGGGGCCAGCATGTTGAGCGGCGCCCATCTCCTCTCCCTCGCTGCTTTACCTTCCCTGACTCTATAGAGGGGAGGTACCCATTTACAGCCGGGTGAACTGGGGGGACTGTACTCAAGCTAAGGCACGCAAACGGTCACCCATCCACTTGGTAACCACACTCAATGCTGCTTAACTTTGGCTGGGGGAAAACGAGCGTTTTGACCACTGAGCTATCCCGTCCTAAGCAAACGGCAACGTTAAATGGTAGAGGCGTGTCCATAACTGGGCAGTGAGGTGTCAGAGACTTCGGCTTCTCCAGGGGCCAGCATATTGAGGGCGGTGTACAAGCACGATGACAATAATTATGGCTATGACGACAACATTGAAAACGACCAATTTTACACACACACACACACACACACACACACACACACACACACACCACACACACACACACACACACACACACACACACAACACACAGCACACACACACCACACACACATACCACACTACACACATACACACTACACTACACTACACTACACTACACTACACTACACTACACTACACTACACTACACTACACTACACTACACTACACTACACACACACACACACCACACACACACACACACACACACACACACACAACACACACACACACACACACACACACACAACACACACACACACACACAACACAACACACACCACACACACACAACACTACACCCCCCACCCCACCCCCACACCCCACCCGCCCCCACCCTCCCACCCACCCCACCCCTCCCACATCCCCACCCTCCCACCCACCCCACCCCCCACCCACCCCACCCCACCCACCCCACCCCCACCCACCACTACCCCCACACCACCACCACCACCACACCCCCACCCCCACCCCCAAACCCCAAACCTCCCACCCCCACACCTAACCTACACCCTACACACCTGACCATCCGTGGACGCCACCATCCTGATCTCCTGGGAGGCCGAGGTATAGCCCGTGCCCGTGCCGGGATCCAGAAACACGCGGGCCCCGAAATGAACCAGGCTTCCCTGCAGCATCACCTGATCCACGCTCACAGCAAGATCCCCCGAGACCACCACACGCACAGGCTGACCGTTCAAGACTGCGGCGACGAGGTAACCGACGTTACCACTACTGCTGTTGTTGTTGCTGGAAGTTCCTCTAGGGTCGTGGGATGCCGGAGTCCAGCAGACGTCCACAAACAGCTTGTTGAAGGTGGTTCTCTTCTGGGTGTTGACCAACGAGTCACCCACGATGGAAAAGCGGTGAATATTCCAGAATCCATCTGAAACCATTCATTTTCCTTGGGGGGAACTGAGATGGATACAAGATTTTTGATTTTTAAAATTAGAAAAGATAGGGTAGAGAAGAGGATACAGAGCAAAGTACGAATGCCATAAGGAGAACAGAGCATAGCAACAATGCCATAAGAACAGAGCATAGAAAGAATGCAATAAGAACAGAGCATAGCAACAATGCCATAAGAACAGAGCATAGAAAGAATGCAATAAGAACAGAGCATAGCAATAGTGCCATAAGGAAAACAGAGCATAGAAAGAATGCAATAGAACAGAGCATAGCAACAATGCCATAAGAACAGAGCATAGAAAGAATGCAATAAGAACAGAGCATAGCAATAGTGCCATAAGGAGAAATACAGAGCAAAGCAATAGTGCCATAGGGAGAAATTACAGAGCAAAGCAATAGTGTCAAAAGGAGAAATTACAGAGCAAAGCAATAGTGCCATAAGGAAAACACAGCAGAGCAAAGCAATAGTGCCAAAAGGAGAACAGAGCAAAGCAATAGTGCCATAAGGAGAAATACGGAACAAAGCAATAGTGCCATAAGAAGAACAGAGCAAAGCAATAGTGCCAAAAGGAGAACAGAGCAAAGCAATAGTGCCATAAGGAGAACAGAGCAAAGCAATAGTGCCATAAGGAGAACAGAGCAAAGCAATAGTGCCATAAGGAGAAATACGGAACAAAGCAATAGTGCCATAAGAAGAACAGAGCAAAGCAATAGTGCCATAAGGAGAAATACGGACAAAGCAATAGTGCCATAAGGAGAACAGAGCAAAGCAATAGTGCCATAAGAAGAACAGAGCAAAGCAATAGTGCCATAAGGAGAACAGAGCATAGCAATAGTGCCATAAGGAGAAGTTACAGAGCATAGCAATAGTGCCATAAGGAAAACAGAGCAAAGCAATAGTGCCATAAGGAGAACAGAGCAAAGCAATAGTGCCATAAGGAGAGTTACAGAGCATAAGCAATAGTGTCATAAGGAAAACAGAGCAAAGCAATAGTGCCATAAGGAGAAATACAGAACAAAGCAATAGTGCCATAAGGAGAAATACGGAACAAAGCAATAGTGCCATAAGGAAAATTACAGAGCAAAGCAATAGTGCCATAAGGAAAACACAGCAAGGCAAAGCAATAGTGTCAAAAGGAGAACAGAGCAAAGCAATAGTGCCATAAGGAGAAATACGGAACAAAGCAATAGTGCCATAAGAAGAACAGAGCAAAGCAATAGTGCCATAAAGAGAAATTACAGAGCAAAGCAATAGTGCCATAAGGAGAAATTACATAGCAAAGCAATAGTGTCATAAGGAGAAATACGGAACAAAGCAATAGTGCCATAAGGAGAACAGAGCAAAGCAATAGTGCCATAAGGAGAACAGAGCAAAGCAATAATGCCATAAGGAGAAATACGAACAAAGCAATAGTGCCATAAGGAGAAATTACAGAGCAAAGCAATAGTGCCATAAGGAGAAGTTACAGAGCAAAGCAATAGTGCCATAAGGAGAAGTTACAGAGCATAGCAAGAACACCATAAGGAGAAGTTAGAGAACAAAGCTATGATGCCATAAGAAGAAGGTAGAGAACAGGAGAAAGGAAGGAAAGTGGCAGAATGGGTAAGATGTTCGCCTGCCAACAAGAAAACCCGTGAGCTTCTGGGTTCGATTCCCAGCCTCGCCCTTTCTTCCCAGTTTGGCGAAAAGAAAAAGAACTGAATGTCAAAGTAATTGAGATGGCACTATAAACCGAGGTCCCGTGTGGGAACGCATGCAGAACATCTTGCGCACACGTTAAAACCCCGTTCCGCCTTTCGGGAGAGCAGGCCATTGTGTGCTGGTAGGTAGGAGTGGATGACAAAATTATAGAAGAAAAACCAGCATGCACACAGGTGTCGTGTTTAGACACCATCCCTGAGGAAAAGCCGGGAGTTGGAGTCCCCAGGGCGGCTCGGGGCTGTAAATTTTTTTTTTTAAATGGGTAGGTGCTGCACTTGTGGCGACGTGCTCTCCCTGGGGAGAGCAGCCCGAATTTCACGCAGAGAAATCTGCTGTGACATAAAGTGGTATAACAGAAAGAAAGAAAGAAAGATAACAGAAGAAAGCAAGAATGCCATAGAAAAAACGGATGCATAAACAAAACTCTAACCAGTAATGAATATTGCAAAAATCCTAACCCATGGTGAATATTGCAAAAATCCTAACCCATGGTGAATATTGCAAAAATCCTAACCCATGGTGAATATTGCAAAAATCCTAACCCATGGTGAATATCGCAAAAGTCCTAACCAGTGGTGAATATCGCAAAAATCCTAACCCGTGGTGAATATCGCAAAAATCCTAACCAGTGGTGGATATCGCAAAAAACCTAACCAGTGGTGAATATCGCAAAAATCCTAACCAGTGGTGAATATCGCAAAAAAAACCTAACCAGTGGTGGATATCGCAAAAACCTAACCAGTGGTGAATATCGCAAAAAAAAAGCAGAAAAAAGGAAACCATTGATGAATATCGCAAAAACCTAACCAGTGGTGAATATCGCAAAAATCCTAACCAGTGGTGAATATAGCAAAAAACCTAACCAGTGGTGAATATCGCAAAAATCCTAACCAGTGGTGAATATCGCAAAAAACCTAACCAGTGGTGAATATCGCAAAAATCCTAACCCAGTGGTGAATATCGCAAAAACCTAACCAGTGGTGAATATCGATGTTCTAGCCCAGGAACCAACAAAAAACCCACAACAAAACCAAACCAAGCAGTCCTCTAGGAATAACCCTCACCTGTGACCAGGAAGGAGTTGAACCAGTAAGAACTGCTCATGAAGTTGTAGCCGGAGGTTCGAGAAATCTCATAGTGGTAGCGACTGAGCTGCACCTTGCTCTGGGCAGGGATGACCTTGACCGCATTGTAGGACACCATCACCTGCCCTTTCCTGACCGCTTGGATGACGTCATCCAATGTGCCCGAGACGGCTTGGCCCCCACTGTCATAGGCGTAGAGTTGACGCTGTAATGACAATGAGATGATATCACATGCGTATGACTGACGCTGTAATGACAATGATGATGACATCATATGCTTAGAGTTGACGCTGTATTGACAATGATGATGACATCATATGCTTAGAGTTGACGCTGTAATGACAATATGATGACATTTATATGCGTAGAGTTGACGCTGTAATGACAATGAGGATGACATCATATGCTTAGAGTTGAGGCTGTAATAACAATATGATGACATCATATGCGTAGAGTTGACGCTGTAAGGACAATGATGATGACATCATATGCTTAGAGTTGACGCTGTAATGACAATATGATGACATTATATGCGTAGAGTTGACGCTGTAATGACAATGATGATGACATCATATGCTTAGAGTTGACACTGTAATGACAATGATGATGACATCATATGTGTAGAGTTGACGCTGTAAGGACAATGATGATGACATCATATGCGTAGAGTTGACGCTGTAAGGACAATGATGATGACAGTAGATGCATAGAGTTGACGCTGTCGTGACAATGATAACATCATATGCGTAGAGTTGACGCTGTGATGAAAATTTATTATGATTATGATTATGATGATGGTGATGATGATGATGATGGTTATTACTATTATTGTTAGGGAGGTAACGGAATAAGTACTTTGTGCTTTTTTTTATTTTACATCCAGTCCCCGTGTTTATGCGGTGTTGAAAATTGTGTCATCTGTTCTTACTGGCACAGCAATGGCCTACTCTTCCAGAAAAGCGGAACAAGTTTTAACGTGTGCTCAAGATGTTCTGCGTGCGTTCACACACGGTATCTCAGTTCATAGTCTCATCCAAACGACTCTTGGAGGTACATGAAGTGGAGCAGGCACTGATGCTAACATCTGGGAAAAATCCCCTACAACGAGATTCGAACCCAGGTCAGCAGATCATGAACGTAATGCGTAACACTCCGACCACCAGGCTATCCTGTCCCTCAACAATGGCATCATAAGCATAGAATTGGCGCTGTAATGATGATGAAAGTTGTTCCTATAGCAACAGAAAAACAAAACAAAACAAAAACCCAACCAGAAAACCAGACCAGCAAACAAATATTCCAACACACAAAGAAAACACACACACACACACACACACACACACACACACACACACACACACACACACACACACACACACACACACACACAAACTAGGGGACAAAACCCAAAACACGACGACAACATAGCCAAAAATCCTAAGTCAAGACAATACCACCGATGGCATTATTCAATTTGTCCACCTCGCCCTGCTTACAGTCACGTGGGGCGTCCTCATGAACCAATCAGCTGTGGCGGTCTGAGTGACCTTGGTGTTGCTCGTGCTCGTGAACATCTGTATACTTCCGCCATCTCGAACAAAGCGAAACTGCAGAGCCGGGTCCGCTTCAAACTGGTCCCAGGAAGTTCGTGTCAACGTTGGTGTCACCTGTGACAGGTGTGACCGGAAAAAAAAAGCGACAGGAGATATGACAAAGTCAGGATGTTGGATTTTTTTTTTCCATCAATTTTTCCCAGCGCACTCTTTTGCTTCATATCGTCTTAAAAAAAAAACTTTTTATTTAAAAACAGACATGTACATTTTGTGTAGTTATTTTTGTCATTTCACGGTAGTTTTTTTTTTTTACCCTGTTAAGCCTTTTTTAAAGCAGTTTTTATGTTAGAAACAGTCCGTCTTTTTACAGAAATGTTCACATTGATTTTCAGATTAATATTTTGATTAAGGAAAAAGTTTTCATCGACAATTTTCACTCTACAATCACTCTGACAGCAGGGTTTTGCTTTTTAAATCATCATGATAGACAAACCATTTCTGACTAGATAGACCCTAAACTGCCTTTTCCCCCTGAATGCTAACTTTTACAAGGAGAGACTTATTTTTCTGTGTCCAACAAATGCCATTTTTTTACATTGATAATGATTAATACATGGGTTTTATATAGCGCTATATCTTGCAAAAAACAAATCAAAGCGTTTGCATTCGACCTATACAACACACAAGCAATCAATAACAAGTAACAGTTTTAGCAAATTCGGTTGTACACACGCACGCACACACACACACACATACACACACCAAGCCACCACCTCCCCCCCCCACACATACATACCCCCACCACCACCCCACTTACACACACACACACACACACACACACACACACACACACACACACACACACACACACACACACACACACACACACACACACACACACACACAGCCACCCCCACACAGAAATCAACCAACAACTATTAACACCTAACAGAGCCGGAACAAACGAAAAAAACAACAACAACAAAACAAACAACCCAACCCCTATACTTACCTGAGAAGCGAAGGAGTTGGCGTCCAGGGAAAAGAAGTAGGCCCCGTGCAGCACCAGGACAACACTGTTGCCCAAGTCCAGCGCCACCTTCACGTAGCCTCCCGCGGGACTCTTGTTGGCCTGGATGACGTCAGTCTTGTTGTCCGGAGTACCGCTGCTGCTGAAGATTTTGTTCCAGGAGGACGAGCAGTCGTCTGCGAGGAAGAAAGGATAGCACGGTTAACGCACACACACACACACACACGCAGGCGCGGACGCGCGCGCGTGCGTACACACTCACACACCACATCACCTCCCTCCCTCCACACACACACACCGCATTACATCACACACACACACACACACACACACACACACACACACACACACACCACACACACACACACACACACACACACACGTACACCACACACACACACACACCACCCCCCACATCTGGGAACAGATGACATGATTTACAAAAACTGCATACACACGGGGACTGTACTGGATGTAAAAAAGCACATGAGTGCTTATTCCATTATCCTCGATATAAAAGAATAAATAAATAATAAATGATAAAAAATAAACACCACATCACCCCCCTCCACACACACACACACACACACACACACCACACACACACACACACACACACACACACACACACACAACACACACACACACATACACACACACACACCACACACACAAACCACACACCACACACACACACACACACACACACACACACACACACACACACACACACACACACACACACACACACACCACACACACACCACACAGACTCACTCACTCACTCACTCACTCACTCACTCACTCACCTGGGTTAGGCAGTTGACAGAACTGACCAGTGGTCCCCTGGGGACAGCGGCAATATCCCCGGAACACTGGGGTGCCCGCTGGACAGGGGTTCTGGGGGACACACACAACACACAACACACACACACACACACACAGATACACACACACACACAACACACACACACACACACAGATACACACACACACACACACACACAGACCACACACAACACACACAGATACACACACACACACACACACACAGATCACACACACACCACACACACACACACACACACAACGCACGACGCACGCACGTACGCTCGCTCGCTCGCTCGCACGCACACACAGAGATACAGACACACGCACGCACACACCGAGATACACACCACACACACACACACACACACAGACACAGACACAGACACACAGACACAGACACAAAGACACAGACACACACAGATGCAGACACAGACACACAGTCACACACACAAACAAACACACACACACACACACACACACACACACACACACACACACACACACACACACACACACAGAGAAATACAGACAGACAGACAGACAGACAGACAGACAGACAGACACACACACACACACACACACACACACACACACACACACACACACACACACACACACACACGGAGAAAGGCAGACACACAGACACAGACACAGACACACACACACAGACAGACACACGCACACACACAAACACAAACACACACACACAGACACACAGACAGACAGACACACACACACACAAAACAGCACAGAAGTTATGCAGATTAAAGTGTGTGTCTTTTGAAGCTCTCTGCTCTTGCCTATAGTTGTGTGTGTCATGGGAAAAATTGGGGGCGGGGGGGGGGGGGGGTATGTATGGGACGAACACTTTCGCTGAGTGGTCAAGTGTTTGACTTCAATCTTTAACGGTCGAAGACGTCGTGGGGTTCGAATCTTGGCAATAGCATCTTGAAAATTAAGGGTAGGGATTTTTTACGATCCCTCGTGTCATTTGAAAGTGCAGACCTGCCATTGCCTTTATTCCCGTAGTGTGTGTGTATGTACACATTCACCTTCGCCTTCATCACCTATTCAACAGCCATGACTCTTTATGAAATTTGAACCCATGACCTTTCAGCCAGGACTTCAACTACTGCAACCACTGCACCCTGGTGGCTAGTTGACAATTATTTGGAACTGGTATAACACAGGACGGTGACGGGATAGCTCAGTGGTCAGAGCACTCGCTTTCCCCCAGCCAAAGTTAAGCAGTGTCGAGCGTGGTTACCAGTTGGATGGGTGACCGTTTGCGCGCCTTGGCTTCAGTACAGTTCCCCAGTTCACCCAGCTGTAAATGAGTACCTGCCCACTTTAGGATCAGGGAAGGTAAAGCAGCGAGGGAGAGGAGATGGGCGCTGCCCTCATCATGCTGGCCCCTAGAGAAGCTGAGGTCTCTGATGCCTCGCTCCTCTACGACCACATAGGTTATGGGACACCTTTACCTTACCTTTTATAACACAGATGACCATCCCCCCCAAAACCCCAAATAAATAAAAATGCAACGAGTGTAGTAATGACACCCCCCCCTCCCCCAAAAAAGCACACAAAAACAAACAAACCCCAACAACAAACAAACCAAAAAACGAACCCCAAACACAAAAAAGCCAGAGAAACTTACAAAATGTACCAGAAAACAAACCAAAAAACAAACCCCAAACACAAAAAAGATCAGAGAAGCTTACCAAAATGTACATCAGACATTGCTCCTGGGCAGGATCATCGCTGACGGAAGTCGGGCTTCGGCTGATGCCGCCTAGCAAGACGCAGGAAGAGGAAGTGGCGTCATTGCGCTGCACATGCGCAACGGCAGTGCACATGGAGTGCTGTAAGCAGCGAAGCACGCAGTACACTGGACTCTTGGCGCTGGATCTCTGCAGAACCACGGTGTGAGAAGCTTCCACTGCCTCAGGGTGGGAACACGGAACGATGGAGGCTATGGCGGACACTGAAGCAGTAGCAGCAGCAGCAGCAGGGATTGGGGCCGTGAGGGTGATGTAGAGGAAGCCCACAGACAGGACCAGGTGCACGGGGGATGAGGAGGGGGTCAGGTCAGATGCTACTGCCATTGCTGGAGTTCAAAATCCTGGCTGAAACAAACAACACAAGCAGAAGTCAAGTCAAGTCAGGTCGAGTCAAAAAAATACGTTCGTCATCATCATGATCATCATGATCATCATGATCATCATGATCATCATGATCGTCTTCTTCTTCTTCTTCTTCTTCTTCTCTCTTCTTCTTCTTCTTCTTCTTCTTCGTCGTCGTCGTCGTCGTCGTCATCGTCTCTTCTTCTTCTTCTTCTTCTTCTTCTTCTTCTTCTTCTTCTTCTTCTTCTTCTTCTTCTTCTTCTTCTTCGTCGTCGTCGTCGTCGTCATCGTCTTCTTCTTCTTCTTCTTCTTCTTCTTCTTCTTCTTCTTCTTCTTCTTCTTCTTCTTCTTCTTCTTCTTCTCTTTCTCTTCTTCTTTATTCATCATCATCATCATCATCATCATCATCATCATCATCATCATCATCATCATCATCATCATCATCATCATTCCCATGAAGGGCAACTACAACTACTGATAGGCACGTAGTTGATAGGAGTCATCATCTGGAAAAGACGCCAGAAGGTTACGATTCATATTTTGTTTGAACATTCAAAGATAAACTTCTTCTCGCTAAGAATCTCGTTAGTCTATCATCATTCTGATATAAAGACACAAGCGTTGCTGACTAGTGCTTATGTCATGTCTTCGCATCCATCCATCCATCCATCCATCCATCCATCCATCCATCCATCCATCCATCCATCCATCCATCCATCCATCCATCCACCATCCATCCATCCATTCCATCCAGCAGCCAGCCAGCCACATCCATCCATCCTTCATCCATCCATCCACTCACCCACCCATCCATCCAAACCTGATCTATTCCGATCCTATCCAGTTCACCCCAATCCGATTTGCTGTATTGCAAGGGAGCTTGAAACAATGCAATGCGACGGAACACAGCATTATACGACACACCACAAGACAAGGGAAGACAAGAGAAGACACCACACCACACCCACCACACCTACCCCAACCCAACCACCCCACACAACCTACCCCACACCCACACCAACCACACCCCACCACACCCCACCCACCCCACAACCCACCCCACCCACCCACCACACCACCCACCACCACCACCCACCCCCACCCACCACCACACCCACCCACCACACAAACCCCACCACCCACCCACCCACCACACACACACCACATCAACACCACACACCACACCACACAACACCCCACACCCACCACACCACACCACACCACACCACACCACACCACCACCACCACAAACCACACCACACCACACCACACCCACACCACAACACACCACACCACACCACACCACACCAACACACACCACACCACACCACACCACCCACACCACACCACACACACCACACAACACCACACCACACCACACCAACACCACACACACCACACACACACCACACCACACCACACCACACCACACCACACACACACCACACCACACCACACCACACCACACCACACCACACCACACCACACACCACACCACACCACACCACGCCAAACCACATAACACCACACCACGCCAAACCAAACCAAACTACACCCACACTTAATGGCAACAAAGTATTTTCAACCTTGAATCTTCTTGAATCACACCACATCACACCACACCACACCACACCACACCACACCAGCAGATTTTCTTGATCCCAGCTAAGTCCTACATATACAGCAAACCTCAGTGATGGGACAGAACAAAAGGCCTGAGTTGTCAGACACTAACGCACTGTCCATTGATGCATGTATGTATGAGTCTCTAAGTGGGGGGGCCACTGTCCACTGTCCATTTGTCCACTGACAGCCAGTGTCCAGCACTTAACAACAACTTAATTAATCAATGGTGCCTCTTTCCCAAGGGAAGGTAGGGCGAAAGCAAAGTATAACCTCCATTTTACCAAATTAGTATTTGAACTGTAAATGGGTACCTGCCCTCTTTAGGGTCAGGGAAGGTAAAGCAGCGAGGGAGAGGAGATGGGCGCCGCCCTCAACATGCTGGCCCCCTAGAGAAGCTGAGGTCTCTGATGCCTCGCTCCCCTACGACCGCCTAGGTTATGGGACACCTTTACCTTTTTAACCTAATGTTTGAACTTCAAACGTGTGTGGTTAAAGCCTGTCAACCTTCATCAACACTTCATTTCGCGGTGGTAGCATTTTACTCCATAAAGCTCAAGCTGACTGACCAGTCTGCAGAAAACTGTCCGTCAAGTCAAAGCGTCTTTCGTGTCCTGTCCCCTTTAATAAACCACCGACTTCAAGTGATGGTGAGGTGATGATGATGATGATGATGATGATGATGAGTGGAGTGGCGGTGGTGTGATGATGATGATGATGATGATGATGATGATGATGGTGGATGGTGGTGTGGTGATGGTGGTGATGATGATGATGATGATGGTGGTGGTGATGGTGGTGTGATGATGATGATGATGATGATGATGGTGGTAGTGGGGTGGTGGTGATGATGATGATGATGATGATGATGATGGTGGTGATGGTGGTGGTGGTGATGGTGGTGATGATGATGATGATGATGATGATGATGATGATGATGATGATGATGATGATGATGATGGGGTTGTGATGGTGGTGGTAATGATGATGGTGATGATGTTTGTGTGGTGGTAATGATTATGATGATGGTGGTGGTGGTGTGGTGGTGTGATGATGGTGGTGATGTAAAGATGGTGATAATGATAAAGACGATGATATGATGATGATAATGATGATTGATGATGATGATGATGATGATGAGATGATGATGATGATGATGATGATGAGATGATGGTGAGATGATGTTTATAATCATGACAACGATCATGATGATGATGATGATGATTATGACACAGATGTTGATTGTTTTTAGGGAAAAAATATTTCTTTTGATATTTATCTTATTAAAGTAACAAATGATATCACGAAATAGGTAAGATGATAAAAAAAGTAAGCAAAAACACTTAAGAAAGCTATTTCAAGCAAACGTACACATAATAATGAGATCAATACCTGACCTGTTTTTGTTGGTCTTATTTTAGCGTAAACACAATCCCGTACTTTAAATATAAAAGCATAAATGTATGAGAGTGGACATACCTGACTGGGCGATGAGAGTTAGTACTGAACATAGACAGACACCTTTCCCTATCACCACGACACAGCTAGCTGTCAGAAGCAGGCGCCACAGCCACAGGAATCAGTGTGCTCTGCTAGTTCTGACAGTCTGTCAGTCAGACATCAGACACTCTTTGTCTTTCCTAGGGTAGCTCTCTCAACGAGGCTAGAGGTTTTGCCATCGTTGCGTGTGATTCTCCCCCCTCCCCTTCTGTCTCTGCTGTCTCTGTCTGTCTGTCTGTCTCTGTCTGCTCTGTCTGTCTGTCCTCTGTCTGTCTCTCTTGTCTCGTCTCTTCTGTCTCTGTCTTCTGTGTCTGTCTGTCTGTCTGTCTCTCTCTCTCTGTCTCTGTCTCTTCGTCTTCTTCTCGTCTTCCTTCTCTCTCTCTCTCTCTCTCCTCTCTCTCTCTCTCCGGTGCTCCTTGCTTGCTACCAGCAGACGTGGTCTCCCTTCTCCCTCAGTATGCTGACGCTACCCTCTCTGAGCAGTTTGATCTGAAAAACAAAACGACCAGAGAATCTGTGATGTTTGCCTGTACCGCCCACCGCATCCTGCTACACACACCATGGTGACTGTTGATAACATGTGTTTACCGTAAAAGTTCCTAAACTGTCATGTATTCATGTTCTGTCTCCCTTCGATTTGTTCTCCCGACGCCCTTTCCGTGTCCTGACCTTCTGACCCCTCCTCGCTCGCGCATCACTGCAGCCGTCTCCTCTCCTCATGCATGCCTGTTGACCCTGTCAGTGCAGTGCAACGCACAATGCGCTTAAACTGAGTCTCGCTCTGACACAAAGATCTGACAATAGAATCTATCTTGAGCATCGCCCACTCACCTCACTCGGACTCTCGAAGATGTGACAAAAGCAAAGAGCGAGCCACTGGAAACGAATGCCGAAGTCACTGACTCCAAGCTCCACTTATCCCGGTCGCAGATTGTGCTTCTCCATTCTCACATCAGGCTTTTTCATTAAGTATCAGGACATCTCTTCCGACACTCCATCCAGCCACTCACCACATGCTGATCCCTCTTACAGTTCCTCCGTCCCTGCTACGACTGGTTGATGAAACAAAACAGCAAAATGTTTAATTGCTTACTCAAATTTTTTACCATCGTGATAAATAAAATATTTTGATTTCATTTGATTGCATTCTCTCTCTCCTCTCTCCTCTCTCTCTCTCTCTCTCTGCTGATGCAATACTTCGCATGTCCATCTGTACTTCATTCTATCTCTCTCTCTCTCTCTCTCTCTCTCTCTCTCTCTCTCTCTCCTCTCTCCTCTCTCTCTCCTCCTCTCTCTCTCTCTCTCTCTCTCTCTCTCCTCTCTCCCCCTCCCACCCAACTGATTTTATATAACTGCTATTGTGTACTTTCTATTTCAGTATTTTACCCAAATTTTTTGTTTGATTTATAGGATTTGTTTTGTTGATGCACGGTGGTGAGATGATGATGTTTTCAGTTCTATGAATCGTGATGTTTTCTTGTTTTTTGTTTGTTTGCTCCCTTTTTTTTATCATTATCATTATGTGTTTGTTGTTGTCCTTTTTTTTAGTTCTCTTTTGTGTGTGCTTTTTGTACACTTTTTAAAAATTGTTTTTCTTGTTTTTTGTTTGTTATTGTTCTTTTTTCTGTTAGCTTTTGTGTTGTTTTTTTCGTGTGTGTGTGTGTGTGTGTGTGTGTGTGTGTGTGTGTGTGTGTGTGTGTGTGTGTGTGTGTGTGTGTGTGTGTGTGTGTGTTTTTTCTTGATGTTATCTCTGATAACAGCGTGGACTGGATGTACAAAAGCACATAAGTGCTTATTCATTATCCTCGAAAGTAAAGAGTTTGACTTGACTTGACTTGACTTGACTTGTGCATCCTCCTGGGTTTGTTTTTATCTTGTATTGTGAGGTTTTGTTTGAAAGAAAAGCCTCATCCAGCTTAGGTCTTTTTTTAAAAAGTTAAAGTCTGTCCCGAGCCTAAGGCTCATCAGGCCGGTGCTTATCCCGGTTTCTGTGGCGTTAAGCGACTGAGAGTCACAGACTCCCCCCTGGATAGGACGCCAGTCTATCGCAGGGTTAACCCCCAACACAAGGTTGGTACCCCCTTTTACACCTGGGTGGGGTGAGAAAATAGCCGTAAAGTGCCTTTTCCAAGGGCACAACGCCATAGCCGAAAGCTGGGATCGAACCCGCAACCTTTAGATTACGAGTCCAACGCCCTAACCACTACACTACAGCGGCGGCTTTTTTTTTATTTTTAAAAAATATAAGTTGATATTTGCCTTTTGAATGCTTTAGAAGTCAATTTTTTCAGTTTTTTTGTGAGGGCAGGATGAAACAAAGTTGTGAAACTTAACCCTTTTACCCTCAATAAAAATCATTTTGACTTGACTTGTGTACACAGTGGGTCATTGAGATCAGGACAACAGTCACTGCAGACAACACTGACTTATCCTCAAGGAATTAACAAAACAATGAAAGAACGTTGAAAGAATAGTAATTAAAAAAACAACAAAAAACAACAAAACAAATAAGCAAAACAATAAAAAAAACCCGAATCCCCCCCCAGTCCCAATGCTAATCAACACCACCACCACCCTCCTAAAAAAAAACAACAAACAAACTTACAGACTCCCCCCCCCCCCCTCAAGCCAAAGCCTAAACAAGCACTAATTTGACAGGGAATTGAAGAAAGAATAAAAGAATACTGAATGAAAGAAACACATATTCAAAGCCACCCTCCCCCCATCAATACCCCCCCCACCCCAAATAAACGAAACAACCTCCCCCCCCCCTAAAAACAACAACAACAACCCCAAAACAAAAGAAAAACAAACACAAAAAACACAACCCAAACCAACAACAACCCCCCCCCCCCCCCCCAAATAACCAAACAATCCAAATCAAAGAATAACCCGACCCCCCCACCCCACCCCAACCACACACACACACACACACACACACACACACACACACACACACACACACACACACACACACACACACACACACACATACACACACACACACAACACACACACACACACACACACACAACACACACACACACACACACACACACACACACACACACACACACACACACACACACACACACACACACACACACAAGACCCAACACAGAAAGCTAGAGTCAAACAAAACTCTTTTGTCTCTCGCACAGAAACCGGTCAAGTGGTCTCCCTTTGTTGTTTACAGTACTGTTACATTTCTGAAAGGCCTTTTCACCTGTCGATAATAATCTTTAGAAAAAAAAAAGACAGAAAAAAAGGAAAAATAGCGCTAGGCCTAGCGAATGTGTTGAAAAAAAAAGACAAGTATCCAACGGTTGGTAGGAAATGTTGGATGGACCAATATCCTCGACATAAAAGAATAACATTAAAATGAAAAAAAATCAAATACACTTCTTAAACGTGCCTCGATATAGGCTCCATTAAGAATTTTCCGAACTTTTCTGTAGTTGCATCGAAGTCGGTCATTTGAAAAATTTTCATAAAAGCAGTATCCACCTGCTCCATCAATTTTGTTAAAATCCCCGAAGTCGGAGTGTGGCTACCTTCACTGCAGTCCTTCGGATGAGACTTTAAACCGAGGCCCCGTGTGCGAACGCACGCAGAACATCTTGCGCACACGTTAAATCCTGTTCCGCTTTTCGTAACAGTAGGCCATCGTGTGCCGGTGGGAACAGATGACAATATTTACAAAACTGCATACACACGGGGACCGGATGAAAAAAAGCACATGATTGCTTATTCTGTTATCCTCGATATAAAAGAATAAATAAATAAATAAGTAGGTAAAAACAGTCGCATATGCAAAATCTTACCATTGGTAAACCTTGGAGCCCTAGTAAAAGAACAGCAAAATAAAAGTAACCCAATAAATCAAACTCTAAAACAACGACAGGAAATAGAAAAAACTCAAACTAACAAAAACTCAGACAACAAGAACGATAACGGAATGAAAAAAAAACAAAAAAGAAATAGGATGGAAAGAGGAGGAAAGAACACATACACAAAAGGAAAAAAAAAACCCAAAAAACAACCCACCACAACAACAATAAAACAAATGCAGAAAGAAAGCCCGCACACACACAACACAAACACACACACACACACACACACACACCAGCTTAATTTTGCATACCACTATTTTCATCTTCCTGCATTGCAAAAACAAAAGAAAACTAAAGCACACATCCCCCCCCACCCGAAACAAACACCAATATCCAAACTTAAACAAAGAAAAAGAAAACAATAAAGAAAAAAGAATAGAAAAAATAGAGTAAGATCAAAACATTTGATAGGAAACAAAAGATGTCATGTCATGTCATGTCTGCCTGTGGTCCCTTCTGGGGCATAGGCCGCCAACTACCTGTCTCCAGGCATCTCGGCTCTGGGCTAGGCGTTCCAGTTGTCCCCACGTCTTGCCCATCTTTTTCGCATCTGCATCCAGGTCCCGGCGCCAGGTATTTCTAGGCCGCCCTCTCTTTCTTTTCCCTTGTGGATTCCAGGTGAGAGCTTGTCTTGTGATGCTGGATACAGGTTTCCGTAGGGTGTGTCCTATCCATCGCCAACGTCTCTGTAGGATTTCTTTCTCAACAGGCTGTTGTCTGGTTCTTTGCCATAATTCTTCATTACTGATCTTGTCTGGCCAGCGGATCTTGAGGATCTTCCTGAGGCAGGTGTTGATGAAGACCTGGATTTTCTTCATGGTGGTGACGTGTTTCTCCAGGTCTCTGCTCCATACATTAGTATTGGCTTGATGATGGTGTTGAAGAGCCTGGTCTTGGTGGCGATGCTGATGTCGCTTGATCCCCAGACGTTTCTGAGCTGCTTGAAGGCTGCCCTTGCTTTACCGATGCGGGTTCTGACGTCTGTGTCTGTTCCTCCCTGTGTGTCCACGATGCTGCCGAGGTATGTGAAGCTTTCCACCTCTTCCAGCGCTTCTCCTTTGACTGTGATGGGTGTTGCATTGGCTGCATTTGTCTTGAGTACCTTGCTCTTTCCTCTGTTGATGTTGAGGCCCAGTTTAGCTGAGTTCTCCATAACGATGTTGGTCTTTTCCTGCATCTGTTGCTGGGTGTGGGAGAGAAGGGCCAGGTCATCCGCAAAGTCAAGGTCGTCTAGCTGTTTCCAAGGTGTCCATTGGATGCCATTAGTTTCTGGTCCGTTGAGGTTTTCATGACCCAGTCGATGGCCAGCAGAAACAGGAAAGGAGATAGTAAGCATCCTTGCCTTACTCCGGTATCTACTTCAAAGGCGTCGGTGAGCTGTCTGCCATGAACTATTCTGCAGGTCATTCCTTCATATGATTTTCTGATGATGTTGGTGATTTTCTCTGGCACACCGTAGTGTCTCAGTAGTCTCCAGAGGGTCTGTCTGTCGACGCTGTCAAAAGCCTTCTCATAGTCTATGAAGTTGATGTATAGTGGTGAATTCCATTCCAGGGACTGTTCCAGGATGATGCGCAGTGTTGCAATCTGATCCGTGCATGATCTTTCCTTTCGGAAGCCAGCTTGTTGGTCACGGAGATGCGGGTCTACTGCGTCCTTCATCCGGTTCAGCAGGATGCGGTTAAACACCTTTCCTGGGATGGACAACAGCGTTATCCCTCTGTAGTTGGAGCAGGAACTGAGGTCGCCTTTCTTGGGGGGTTTGATGAGGTAACCCTCTTTCCATTCTGTTGGTATTTCTTCTTCCTCCCAGATCTTGCCGAAGAGCGGGTAGAGGAGCTCCACACTGGTCTCGACGTCGTCCTTCAGGGCTTCTGCTGGGATGCTGTCAGGTCCTGCAGACTTACCGTTCTTCAATTGCTTGATGGCGCTGCGGATCTCTTCCTTTGTGGGAGCACTACACTTGATCGGCAGGTCGCTTGCGGCTGTTGGTATCTCTGGTGGGTTTGTAGGTACTGGTCTGTTGAGTAACTCCTGGAAGTGCTCAATCCACCTGTTTTTCTGTCCTTCGTCATCAGCTATTACTCCTCCGTTCTTGTCTTTTACTGGTCTCTCTGGCTTGGCAAACTTCCCTGGTAACTTCTTGATGATGAAGTACAGGTCCTTGGTGCTGTTCTGGTGAGCTGCATCTTCTGCTTCTTTTGCCAATGTCTCCAAGTAGTTTTGCTTATCTGCTTTAATGCTTCGCTTTACAACCCTATTTGCTTCTGTGTATTCCTCTTGGGCTTTTGTTTTTGCTGATCGTGTCCTGCTGCTGTTGACGGCTAATTTCTTTTCTCTTCTTTCTTCTATTTTCTCTAGCGTAGCTGCTGAAATCCATTCCTTGTGTGTGAATGATTTGGGGCCCAGTACTTCCTGACATGTTGAGGTCACTGTCTCTCTCACTCTCTGCCACCTCTCTTCTATCGTCTCCTCTTCAAGCAGCTCTCCTAGGACTTGGGACTTGTTGGATAGAGTGACCTTGAACTCTTCTTGCTTCCTGTTGTCCTTCAGCGCCATGGTGTTGTAACGCTGGCGTTGACTGGATCCCCCCGTCCAATTTCTCTTCAGCTTCTGCTT
>CM060337.1:44369105-44379105 GCA_030674155.1 Stramonita haemastoma
GTGTGACCTAATCCACTTCTACTCGGCAATGGTAAATGGGACAATCATTTTACCAGCATGTCTGTCCTGTATGGGTGTGCAATGGGATTTTTGCTAGTTGCCCATGAATAAGGCATTGTCCTGGTTTTCATGTCAATGGAAATGTACTGAATTTATGGCTATGACTGTGTGGTCGATTGATTGCTGGACATTAAAAGCTTGAAAAAGCCTTCACATCATAGTTTTGTTCAGCATTTCTCTGTTCTGTCTGTCTGGCTCTTGTTGGTTCTCTTTCTCACTCATTTGTTTCTACCCTCTCTCTCTCTCTCTCTCTCTCTCTCTCTCTCCTCTCTCTCTCTCTCTCTCTCTCTCTCTCTCTCTCCTCTCTCTCTCTCTCTTTGTGGCAGCTTCTCTAGCTAGCCTGGTAGCCAGCTGTCTGTGTCACCCCTGAGCTCTCACAACTGTTGCAAATCTTCTCATGGTCTTTCAGTCAAGATGTCCAGTGAAGGACTCCCATCAGTGCCAGAAGGCATGCTGAATGCTGTGCTGAGAGAAATGTCTGTGTCTTCTAATAAAATCAAAGACAGAGGCCTTCAGACTGTCCTTACTCTAAGTTGTCCCCTTCAACCTCAAAATCAAAGCCTTTCCAATGCAAGACAACATTGTCTGCAGAAGAAAATGTGTGTCACAAGTCAAAAGAGGTAGACAAAGAGCCGCAAATCACTGGTGAGAGCTCCAAATCACTGGGAAGGCTGAGAAAGACCCGAAATGAAATGGTCACCTTTGTGCTTATTTCTTCTCAACCTTGTTCAGTATTCTTTATGAGAATGAATGTTTTCAAGCTGCCCCGTGTGTTAGGCTAGCTGAACCATGTATGTGTGTACTCCCTGTGTCTCTGTGCCTGTTACACTCAGCAACCAACTAAGAGGAGGAAGGGGGAAAGGGTGAGTTTAACGTCCTCATGGCAATACAGCCTTTAGGGACAAGCTGGTGTGGGTGCACACTCCCACTGGAGAAGTCAGAAGTCCGGAGAAGTCGGTTTTGTCTTTCTCACAAGTGTTCTTATCAGCTCTAGGAGGAAGGATCTTTATGCCCCTCATGAAGTGGATGCTAGGGTAGTGACTGTGTGTTGTGGATAAGACTCCCTATGAGAAAAAAGAACACTTCCAGTGAGACTCATTAGCTAGCTTACATGTGTGTGTAGGGAGGAAAAGGAAGGGGGAAAATCTTGTGCCAAATGCCTGACTTTCCAGAAGGAAAAAAAGTATTACTGACTGTAGGAAGAGTGTGTCAGAATGCAGGAGTGTGTTTGAAGCAAGACAGTGAGTGTTGCGATAACCACAGAAAACAGTTACAGCAGCTGACTTTACTTCACTATCATTGTAATGTTTGAACAAATATGAAATGTATTGCATCTTTTGATTATGATTCGTACCAATATGCCTGTCAGTATTGTATTGTACTTGCCCTTCAGTGGATGATTAAAGTGTTTTTGACTTGACTTGACTTGGCTGACTTTGTATCTGATGTTATGATATGCTGAGAGAAAATCACTGACAATTTGACAGAGAATGCAAAAGGAGCTTCGCCATATACATAAAAGACATAACAAAACCTCGTGTTAATGCAGGACATTCTATCATCAGCATAATGATCATGACTGATCCATTGATGACTGTAAACACTGGAGAAAAAAACACACACACCTAAGTGGTGGTGTAACAATCAGTTGGTGATCACTGTGCAGAATATGAATGCTATGTTGTGCATCATTCCATGGTGTGGTAACCATGTCAGGATGATCATTTTACTTATACCACTTTATGTCACAGCAGATTTCTCTGCCTGAAGTGAAATTCAGGCTGCTCTCCCCAGAGAGTGCATGGCCACAAGTGCATCACCACCCATTTTTTTTTCTTTTTCCTGTCTGCAACTGTATTTATTTCCTATCAGAGTGGCTTTTTTCTTCAGAATTTTGCCAGGGACAACCCTCTTGTTGCCGTGGGTTCTTTTACGTTCGCTAAATAATGATGTGTAACACAGGGGGACCTCAGTTTATTGTCTCATCTGAAAGACCAGCAGCTGCCGCTGTAGTCTAGTGGTTAGGGTGTTGGACTCGTAATCTAAAGGTTGCGGGTTCGATTCCAGCTTTCGGCTATGGCGTTGTGCCCTTGGAAAAGGCACTTTAGGGCTATTTTCTCACCCCACCCAGGTGTAAAAGGGGTACCAACCTTGTGTTGGGAGTTAACCCTGCGATAGACTGGCGTCCTATCCAGGGGGGAGTCTATGACTCTCAGTCGCTTAACGCCACAGAAACCGGGATAAGCACTGGCCTGATGAGCCTTAGGCTCGGGACAGACTTTAACTTTAACTTAACTGAAAGACCAGCATGCAGACCACCACTCATGGTCTAATGGATGGGGAAAAGTTTTGGGCCCAAACGGTCAAACCACCACCGCGCACACACTCCCACCCGGACTTTTCGCTTTCTAGGCAGGGGCCTTACCTCTAGACAACCCACCCACCAATCACCGATAATTGTGTTGCACGTGTTGTTGGAAAGTTCCTGCTCTGTTTGATCCCTGACCCTCTGTCCCCATGTGAAAGGGCCCAACACCTGCAGCACTAAACACAGATTGTGCTGAGGTGGTCTCCATGTGCAGTTTCTCCCCCACAGTTGGTTTGGTAGTGAAGTAAATATTCAAAACCAAAAGCATGCAGTACTGACTCATTTCCTCTGAAGTCGGATTCTCGCTGCCTATATGGCGAGGTACTTGATTACAGTCCTACACGCAAACTTTCTCATTCCGTGTGCAATATCAACCTCACAGTGATTCCCAGGTAGGGGAGTGAGTGAGTCAGAGGTGTATATTTTTGGTGACCCCCCCAGAGTGTTAAGCTGGGGAACGCACAACAACAACTGACTCACTGCTGAATGGCAGATAAACCTATGATAACAACAACATTCCCCCCAATTTTTCATTATTCATTGTTCTATGTCTGTTACAAAAAATAGTTATTATAGCTTAGAATACTAAACAAAAAGAAGTACAGTTATCAATGCTTAGGATATCTTGTGTTTGTTGCTGTTGTTAAGCCACAACATGGAAACTCTGCCATGGTGGTTATTTGGGCTGTTGTGGATTGTATTTTCTTCTTTGTTAATTTAAATAAGTGTTTGTGCCAAGTCCTCTTCCCACTGTTCCCTTGTAAATGGGCTTGAAAGCTTACCACAATAAACCATTGTTATTGCTATTGTTATTGTCGTTGTTACTCTCTCCCTCTCTCTCTCAATGTATCCTTGTGGTTTGTCTGTACTCTCTCTCTCTCTCTCTCTCTCTCTCTCTCTCTCTCTCTCTCTCTCTCTCTCTTCTCTCTCTCTCTCTCTCTCTCTCTCTCCAAAACGTTGTTGATTTATTCAGCCGTATCCCTATATTTCAACAATGTATGTGTTTTCCTTTCAAAACCAAAAAAAAGCAAAGACAATCAAGTTGTAGGTTACATACGTTCTCTCTCTCTCTCTCTCTCTCTCTCCTCTCTCTCTCTCTCTCTCTCTCTCTCTCTCCTCTCTCTCTCTCTCTCTCTCTCTCTCTCTCTCTCTCCTACACACACACACACACACACACACACACACACACACACACACACACACACACACACACACACACAGAGGCACATAATTATGCACACAAACAAACACACACTTCACACACACCACACTACACTACACTACACACAGGCACATGCACCCCCCCCCCCCCCCCCACACACACACCTGCACCCTATGCCCCTTTCTCTCTCTCTCTCTCTCTCTCTCTCTCTCTCTCTCTCTCTCTCTCTCTCTCTCTCTCTCTCTCTCTCCTCTCTCCTCCACACACACACACACACACACACACACACCACACACACACACCACACACTAATACTATGGAAAACCAAACTGTTCAAACCTTCCCTTTTTATTCCGACAACAAAAGATAAGAAGAAAAAAAAACACACGACACCCCCACCCTCCCACCACCCTATCACCCCAACCACCCCACCCACCCCACCCCATTCCCTCTTTTTTCTTTGTATCTTTTGCTCCATTGTTCCGGAGCTAAGAGTAGGGTTAGCCGGCGGGCAAATCTGCAGATGATGTGCAGTTTCAAGACAGATTATGCGCTAGCATGCATGCACGCGAGCAAACGACTGCATGTGTACACGCTACCGTGCGTATACTTACTGACTAGAGCACACGTACATACACAAAGACAAGTTATTTATTTTTTTAAATTTATTCTTTTATATCGAGGATAATGGAATAAGCACTCATGTGCTTTTTTTTTTTTTTTTTTTTTTTAAACATCCAGTCCCCGTGTGTGTGTGTGTGTGGTGTGTGTGTGTGTGTGTGTTGTGTGTGTGTGTGTGTGTGTGTGCAGTTTTGTAAACCTTGTCATTTGTTTTTCCACCGGCACACAATGGCCTACTTTTACGAAAAGCAGAACAGGATTGAACGTGTGGGTAAAGATGTTCAGCGTGCGTTCGCACACGGGGCCTCGGTTTATAGTCTCGTCCGAAGTGTGTGTGTGTGTGTGTGTGTGTGTTAGGGAGAGAAAGGGGTACATGTGTGTCTTTTGGGGGGGGGGGGGGGGTGTAAGGGGGAAGCTTTTTGTTTTTGATTTGGTTGTTTGTTTGCTTGTAGTTTGTTTAATGCTGTGGTGGTGGGATTTAGATCTATGTCTTCATTTATCTGTTTAGACTGAACCTACCCAATGGTGCATATAAAAGACAACAGCAATACTCCAAAACAAATTAAACAACAACAACAACAAAACAAAACATCATAGAAGACACACACACACACACACACACACACACACACACACACACACACACACACAACACACACACACACACACAAACAAAACATCATAGAACACACACACACACACACACACACACACACACACACAAACACACACACATGCGCGCGCGCGCGCGCCACACACACACACACAACACACACACACACACAAAACACACACAAACACACCAACAATGCGCGCGGCGCACGCCACCACAACACACACCACAACACACGACACCACCACACTAACATCGACATGAGCAGGTAAGTTTCGTCCATATGTTTCCTTGCCTCACAATATGAGTGACTATTTTTTTCCACCGGCTGATATCGTCACACTGAACTGTTAAATAATAGATTTAGGGGCAGACGCCCTTAACTTTACTTCAAAGTGTTGTTTGTGTGCTTGTTTTCTACTGTTTCTTTGTTATCTTTCTTTGTCAGTCTGTCCATTTTTTTTTAAAAACCCTGTTTGTGTCTCCTTTATTTTATGTTTATTATTGCGTATTTTTGTGCTGGCCCAACGTTGTTGTTATTCTTAAAATCTTGAATAATTAAGGTAAAAAAGACCAAAACGAATCCCGAAACAAATCCTAAACACTATTATATATTAAAGGCAGTTTTCTTTCGAGCCTTCGCCACTGGCTGCTTCATAATCACATTTCAAAGAAAATTGACATAACATTGTCATGAAACAGTTATATCAGTGTGTGTGTGTGTGTGTGTGTGTGTGTGTGTGTGTGTGTGTGTGTGTGTGTGTGTGTGTGTGTGTGTGAGTGTGTGTGTGTGTGTGTGTGTGTGTGTGTGTGAGTGTGTGTGTGTGTGTGTGTGTGTGTGTGTGTGTGTGTGTGTGTGCGCGCGCCGGCGCGTGCATGCCGTGTGTGTGATCTTTAAGAGCGTGTTATGTGTGTGTGTGTGTGTTGTGTTATGTGTGTGTATGTGTGTGTTATGTGTCTGTGTTATGTGTCTGTGTGCACGCACGCACGCGCGTCTGTGTGTGTGTGTGTGTGTGTGTGTGTGTGTGTGTGTGTGTGTGTGTGTGTGTGTGTGTGTGTGTGTGTGAATCTTTTCTGCTTAAGGACAATAGGAGAAAGTGAAAAGATAGGAACAGCAGTTTTGAGTGCACTGTAAACAGAACTGATGATTCTGACATGGAGTAGGGTTTCAATAGCTTGTTCGCCTGTCTGTCTTTATTGCTGTTTGTTCATTTATTTATTTATTTATTCTTTTATTTATATATTCATATATTTACTCTTTTATTTGGAGGATAATGGAACAAGCACTCCTGTGCTTTTTTTTTTTTTACATCCAGTCCCCTGTGTGTATGCAGTTTTGTCAATCTTGTCATCTGTTCCCACCAGCACGTGATGGCCTACTCTTACGAAAAGCGAAACAGGATTTAACATGTGGGCAAGATGTTCTGCATGGGTTCACACATGGGGTCCTCGGTTTATAATTTCATCCAAGGACTTTGGGGGAGAGTGGAGTCAGCACTGATGTTAACCCCAGGAGAAAAATCCCCTCGAAGGGGAATGGAACCTGGGTGGTCAAATTGCAAGCCCAATGTTCTGACCACTAGGCTATCCCGTGTGTGTGTGTGTGTGTGTGTGTGTGTGTGTGTGTGTGTGTGTGTGTGTGTGTGTGTGTGTGTGTGTGTTGTTGTGTGTGTGTGTGTGTGTGTGCGTGTGCGGTGTGTGTGTGTATGTGCGTGTTATGTGTGTGTGTTATGTGTCTGTGTGCACGCACCACACACGCCTCTGTGTGTGTGTGTGTGTGTGTGTGTGTGGTGTGTGTGTGTGTGTGTGTGTGTGTGTGTGTGTGTGTGAGAATCTTTTCTGCTTAAGGACAATAGGAGAAAGTGGAAAGATGGGAACAGTAAAGCTCAGTGTCAGTGCCCTGTAAACAGAATTGATGATTTGACACGGGGTAGGGTTTCAATAGCTTGTTTGTCTCTCAGTCTTTGTCGCTGTTTATTTATTTATTTGTGACACTCCACCATATAATGAGTCGCATTACACCAGAGGTCAATTTTTAGTTATTGGCATGTTATTAATCTGCAATTATAGGGCTGTACAATACAAAAAAACAGATTGAAAATCGGACATCTCTGTCAAAAGTTATTACAACTTGAAATGATAGACGGCAGCAAATGAGAGAATGAGAAATTGACAAGTTTAACATTCTAATAAGTGGTCAGAATGAAGGCTTGGGTATTTTCAAAACACATTTGTAAGCAAAAGGAATTTTTAAAAAAAATTATGCCTTGATATTTCATTACAAGGTAGAATAACGTATGTAGTTTAACATTCAGTCTAAATCTCAAAATTGACAACTTGACCCTCACCTGCCTTTAATGGCTCCTAGTGCAAAATTGGGTAATTTGCTAAGCGACTCATTTTGTGGTGGAGCATCACATTTATGTATTTATTCTTATTTATTTCGAGGATAATGGAACAAACACTCATGTGCTTTTTTTTATATCCAGTCCCCGTGTGTATGCAGTTTTGTCAATCTTGTCATCGGTTTCCACCAGCACACGATGGCCTATTCTTACGAAAAGCGGAATAGGATTTAACATGCGCAAGATGTTCTGCATGCGTTGGGACTCGGAGCCTGGGTTTATAGTCTCATCCAAAGGGTGTAAGTCTTGTCATCTCTTTCCTTTTCTGCATGTCTCAGTGTCTGTTCAGCATTGTCTGTATGAATTGCGTGTTGGATGGCAGCCTGCCAGCAGTATGGGGGAGGGGATAGCCTAGTGGTCAGAACATTGCATTCGCAATTTGACGACCCGGGTTCGACTCCCGTTCGAGGGGATTTTTCCCTGAAGTTAACATCAGTACTGACTCCACTCTCCCTAAAAAGTCTTTCGGATGAGACTATAAACTGAAGGCCCCGTGTGCGAACGCACGCAAGCAGAACATCTTGCGCACACGTTAAATCCTGTTCCGCTTTTCGTGAGAGTATGCCATCGTGTGCCGGTGGGGAACAGATGACAAGATTGACAAAACTGCATGCACACGGGGACTGGATGTAAAAAAAAAAAGCACGCGAGTGCTTATTCCATTATCCTCGATATAAAGAATAAATAAATAAATAAATAAATAAATAAATAAATAAATAAATTGTCAAAGTGTCCGTTTGTCTGTCTCTGTCTGTCTGTTGATGGCTGTCTAGTTTTTCACCGTCCTTCTATCCATTCATGTTTGTCGCCTGCTTATCTCTGTTTGTTTTTTTTTCCTGTCGTAAGCTTTTTTTCCCCTGTGTGTCTATCAGTAAGTTTGTCATTCTTCTTTTTTTTGTTTTGTCTTTTGTTTTGTTCTTCTGCTAAAGCTCTAAGATTCACCAATGGTGAGGTTTGCGTATGCGACCGTTTTTGCCCACCATGAAAGTAGCTGCATTTCGACTTCGGGAATGTATATGCTGGGTATATTCGAATGCTGACATGAATTACAAACTGCATTTTGATTTTCTGCATGTCTAGATACCCGAAGGGTGTTAAGGCATTGGCAGGTCTGCGCTTGAAGTTAACGTGGGAGATGGTAAAAATCGCCAAACTTTGATTCACAAGACGCTGCCGAGATTTCATGGATGCATAAGCTTGAAGGCTATGGTGTCCTTCCTCCTTTGTCTTCATCTATTTTATTTCATTCATTTGTTTATTTTTTATGTCGTGGATAATGGAATAAGTACTCATGTGTTTTTTTTCATCCAGTCCTGTGTGCATGCAGTTTTGTCAATCTTGTCATCTGTTCCCGTCGGCACACAGTGGCCTACTCTTACGAAAAGCGGAACAGGATTTAACGTGTGCGCAAGATGTTCTGTGTGCGTTCGCACACGGCCCTCGGTTTACAGTCTCATCCGAAGGACTTTTGGGGAGAGTAGAGTCAGCACTGACGTTCACTCCAAGGGAAAAATCCCCTCGAACGGGAATGGAACCCAGGTCGTCAAATTGCGAGCGCAATGTTCTGACCACTAGGCTATCCCGTCCCCCAGTCTCTCGTCTATTTCTGTGATGTCTTCTTTGGGACTATGACCATGTCTTGAGGTTCCAGCGTTTTGTGCTTGTTCTGCTTGCTGAAGTATAATAATTTGTCCATCTAAACAGGTGTCAAAGTATATCTAATCAAGCTACCAAAGGGTGTGTCGGCATTTCTGCTCTTTCAGCACAGCAGTAGTGCCAAATTTTGCCCTTCATGCCAGCTATACGCCCTGGTATCAAATTGCATCCTTTTTGCGCGAACCACACCACACAACACACACACCACACACACACACACACCACACACACACACAACACACACACACACAACACACAACCACACACACAAACACACACACGCGCGCGCGCCGCGCGCGCGACTTTGGCACTAATTGTTGCACGGTATGAATAATGTACGTGAAAATAACGATGCACCATATTCTGTCTTCTCTGTGAGCAATTTGCTAAAAGCAGATGCATTTTCATGGCTATGAGAAAAAAAACCAGGCTGCTCTGTGTGTCTGTGTGTCTGTGTGTCTGTCTGTCTCTCTCAGTCACACACACACACACACACACACACACACACACACACACACACACACACACACACACACACACACACACAAGATTGGCAAAGAAGGGAATCTGTTTATCATAGGAAAGAGTTTGTTAATTAAAGGAGAACACCAAGGTTCCAAACGTTTTTGACGTATAAAAAACCGATAGATTTATTCAGTCCTGTCTGTCCAGTTTTCACCTTTCTACTGTTCATTCATGTTTGTCGTCTGCTTATCTCTGTTTTTGCCAGTCTTGAGCTTTTTTCTCCCCTTATGTGTTAAGGAGGTGGAATTTGGGAATGCTTGGGAACAACCAAAAATTTGGAGAGTTGGAGCTTAATGCACGTCATCCATGTACTTGTGTCAATGATGCAGCGTTCAGAAGATGAGACAGCATCAGGCAGTTAATGAACAGGCCCAGATTTATAGGTCTGATTCCAGGGAGGGGGGCTTACTTGACTTAGGCCTGTGAATTCCCTGGGGAACAAAAGGCCACAACAACACCCCTCCAACGGACTCGATTCTGGGAGATCCTCTTCAGCTCGGCTCACGTCATTTTGGCTGCCTTCGTCTCTGCTTCGATGCCTCTGCGCCAGGTCTGTTTTGGTCGACCCACTTTCCGCTTCCCTTGTGGAT
>CM060337.1:44384105-44391605 GCA_030674155.1 Stramonita haemastoma
TGGTATAATCGGAGAAATGTGTCATCCCTCATTTATAGATTTAAACTAAACGCATTCAGGACAAAATACGTGAAAGATGTAAACTGTATTTGTGGTGAGAAGATTACAAATAGTCATGTCATTTTTAATTGTGAACATTTAAAAACATTTTTACCTGCTGTACCTAGTTTGTCACTGGATCAGATTTTGTCTGAACCGTCTTTGCTGTTGGACATTGTGTTAGCGTTGAAAAGAAGTCCAATAATCCAGTTTTTGTAGTGTTAGGATTAGTTTCTTATTTCAGCATTGTTAAATGACATTTTTCAGTTTATTGTTAACTCTTTCAGGTTTTTTTGTTTTTGTTTTTTGTTTTGTTTGTTTGTTTGTTTGCTTGTTTACTTGTTTGTTTGTCTAAAATCACGAAATGTGAATAGACGTTAAACTGAAGATACATACATACATACACACACACACACACACACACACACCACTTTCAGGTGGGTCATTACACCAGGCCTGTCATTAAAGAGACGCGATCAGAAGCGGAACGTTTCATGGGGAAGAAACGAGCGTTACGCATCATTATCCCTCTTACCATTGATCCTCTGAGTGGCGGAACTGAACTGGACAGTTCATGAAAGGTTAATGACCCGCTGCGGGCACGTGGTTCAGCGGTCTATATAGACCTTGGTCCCTCCATAGACCCCCCTCCCCCCCCCCTGGGGGGGATTTATGGGTGCATTTTTCTAAAACTTTGTTTATTTTAACGTTTTATGGTATATGTTACCCTCATGTAACCAGGTTATTTCAGGATATACAAGCAATTCAATATGGTAACCCTTCAGAAGGCAAATATTTAGGGGGTGAGGTTAATTTACATTATTTATGTAAATATATTCTTACACATTCATATAAAATTTGGTACCAAAATAAAGGGTATTAAGCAGGCTATCAACATATGTTAATGTCACCACTGCACAAGGAACGCCTGTCCCATATTTTAAAAACAAATCAGAAAATTGAAATGAAAACGCCGTACAATCCTGTCCTGCCTTCAACATCTACCTGCCAAAGTGTATAATGTTTATAGGTGTTTGTGTGCGCGCTCATGCTGCGTGCGTGCGTGCGTGCGTGCATGCGTGCGTGCGTGTGTGTGTGTGTGTGTGTGTGTGTGTGTGTGTGCGTGCGTGTGTGTGTGTGTGTGTGTGTGTGTGTGCGTGCGTGCGTGCGAGTGAGTGTACATTCGAATTTGTTAAAACTGTAAATTGCTGTTGATTGCTGGTGTGTTGTGTAGGTCGAATGCAAGCGCTTTGATTTGTTTTTACAAGATATAACGCTATACAAGTTCCATGTATTATTATTATTATTATTATTATTATTATTATTATTATTATTATTATTATATTATTATTATGTTCAGTGACAGGGTGGTGGATGGGTGCCATATAGTTCACAGTAGACTGCTTCTTTTCTGTCCCTTCTTCTGTGAGTGATACCCACCCTCCCCATCCAGGGACAAGTTGATTTCCATTTGTGGCCTGGAATCTGGAGAAAAAAAAACACCAAAAATCAGCAAGTTGAGCTTTGTAGACTGCCTCTGTGTTTGAGAAATGAGTTTCCACAACATGCAACTTAGGTTCTGCCTTTACTTTTGCAAAGCATGGAGGAACATCATGTGGCTCATACTGCACTGAGCATTGGCGGTCCTGATAATGAGGAGGAGGTTCTGTCTGAGACAGAAAAGTGTCAGGCATTGTGTCCCCAGTAACCTCTTGAATGACAATGCCATGAGTGGAGTGGGTGGTGTTGGCTCCTGATGGAGTTTCTTCGTTCAGGTCAAAGTTATCCCAGCAAAAATGGATAACCTTGCTCTCTCTCAAACTCACTGTTGACGGAAGAAGACTTGCCCACTGAAGTACAGAATCGGCCATAGCAGTCTCAAGTCGCACAAAGGTTTTGTATCCAGCAACATGAACAAACCTATTTAACAGACTTATGATTTCAGAGCTGCCAGTTACATGTCTGACAGACATTCCAAGCAAAACATGTTTAGGCATTTTCCACTTCCCTCCTGTCACAGATTAGCATATGTCCTGGGCAATTAAGGATGCCAATCTGGTGGTTTTGGGTTGCTCCATAGAACTACTCTTTCCAGACATCAGTGTTTTAGAAAGTCTGTGAGGATATCTGGAGGTTTAACAGCATCAGACTGAAGAAATTCTGCAGAAGGAGGCCATGGCATATCAGGTGTTGCCCTGAAAGCATCCATAATGTATCGGCGAAGAACAAATGCAGATTCCTCAAGACGTCTTTCTTCTGAAGCTGCTGACACAAATGCTGTCTCAACTGCCTGACCCTGGGCAAGTTCATCACAATAAACAAGATCACTGCGGTGGTTCGGAGACCAGAATTGAATTCTGAAGCCAAAATGTTTCATTATTTTTTCTTTCAGTTTGTAAGTCTTGTATCCTGGGTTGTAGAAGTCAGGAGAATGTTGTTGCATGTATTCACAGTACTTATCACCTAGTATGGTCCTTCTCTCCACCTGTGAACCTCTGATTATTACATTTTCATCATACTCGCATGTTTACTCAAATGCCCTCTCGTGTGCCTGTAGCCGCTCAGTAGTTTTCTGGTCTGTTGATGTTTCAGCATGCCTGTCTTCACATCTCAGATAGTCTTTTCTACAACCTTCGTGATAGTGAGCTTCACGTACTACAAGATCTGTGTCTTGATAATGAGTGAAAATGTCATCTTGTTTAGTTTTGGCTGCATCCTGTATAGACTGTTCTGCTGTCTTGGTGATACATTTTACAAGTTTTTCCAAAACATGGAACCCCTTTTGAAACTTTCTTTTTGAATTTCTTCTTGCTAAAAATGCAACTGTCTTTTGGAAGCAATGGGCCTGAAGTAGCAACAGTCCTTTAGGTTTTGATGGTCCTGCAACCTCTTCACTACCTGTCTCACGCTTTCTTTTCCTGGCAAATTTCACACTTGTAAACCGTGCATAACAGCTTCTGTGATAACCATGGCGTGCAAAGTCAAGGTCTTCTGGAATACAATTACAAATCTCATCTAGTCTATGACATGCCACATCTGAAGAGCGTCTCAAGTGAAGAGACTTTTAAATAGTTTTTTGTGCTTTCTTCAGTTAGTGGAGTTACAGTCTTTTCTGTTATTTTGGAAATGAATTATACAAGTTCTCCCACCCCTGGAAGTTTTTCTTTTGCACTTAAGTGTACTTTTGAAGGTCACTGGATGTTCATCTGCCATGTTGAAATGTTCATTTTATACAGGAAACGTCACATGGGGAAGATGAAATACACTTTCAGTGAGAGACTGCACACTTGCCAATGACTCCACTCTCCTCAAAAGTCTTTCGGATGAGACTGTAAACCGAGGCCCCGTGTGCGAACGTACCCAGAACGTCTTACGCACACGTTAAATCATGTTCCGCGTTTCGTAAGAGTAGGCCATTGTGTGCTGGTGGGAACAGATGAAAATATTTACACAACTGCATACACACGGGGACTGGATGAAAAAAGCACATGAGTGCTCATTCCATTATCCTTGATATAAAAGAATAAAATAAAAATAAAAATAAATAAAATGAAATGACCTGAAACATGATGGCTAAAATGGATACTAAAAGTAGGCTACTGCTCAACAGTTTGCCGTATCCCCAACGTTTGTGGTGGAGGACGCGGAACTGAAAAGAACAACGAATCATGACCACGCTTTGTTCTATTTTTAGATGTATGTATGTTATCGTGTGTCACTTGTATGTGCTGTGGTGTGTGTGTGTGTGTGTGTGTGTGTGTGTGTGTGTGTGTGTGTGTGTGTGTGTGTGTGTGTGTGTTACACGCATGCACAAGCGCGACTGATCTGCATATTATGTGTAATTTCTTGAGGAAAAAAAAAAGAAACTAAAAAAAATCACAGACTCAAAGCGCTGTGGTTAACACTTCCTCTTCATTAATCATACATGGCTGTTGCAGTACTTACTGTGTGTTACAGACATTCTCTGATCAATAATAACATCTTGATCTAGACTTATTTGTTCATACTTTGTGGAACTTACTGATAATTGGATACACTTCTGGCACGGACACACAAGGCGTGAGATGAGAAAGTGCCGCTCAACTGATGGTGAGGGAACAGAACAGCGCTCGGCTGTGGTTGAGTGGTAAGACAGATTTCAGCTGCGTGCAGTTCGGCCGCTCATTAAAGTCATCACTGTAGTTTTGTTTTAAATATGTCAGCAAAAAACTGTGAATATATAATCGGGAAAATTATACTAGATGCTATTCACAATAAAATTATGAGAAGTTAAGCCAGATTTTGTGCAATAATCGCAGCGTGAACATCCCTACCCCAAAAACCTAAATATAGGGCGCAAAGAGGGGAAAATGCACTGTTGATACACCTCTCACTCCTGAAATAACCTGTATCCCAGAGGGTAACATGTCAAATGTTTCTACCAATATCATAAGCTTTCAGAAAAACAAAGTCAAAAATCCCCCCCAGGGGGGGGGGGGGGAGGTTTCCCTCTCCTAGATCATGGTCTAATATAGGTAACCCACTCTGCCTAGTTTGAAACTAAAAAAAAATTCACTTCATAATTATCGATTGTGCTTGTCTTAGTTTTATAACGATTCACATTTTTTGTTTTTTTTGATTTAGGCCTATTCTTTTATATCGAGGGTAATGGAATAAGCACTCTTGTGCTTTTTTTTTTACATCCAGTCCCCGTGTGTATGCAGTTTTGTAAATGTCATCTGTTCCCACCAGCATACGATGGCCTACTCTTACGAAAAGCGGAACAGGATTTAACGAGTGCGCAAGATGTTCTGCGTGCGTTCGCACACGGGGCCTCGGTTTAAAGTCTCATCCGAAGGACTTTTGGGGAGAGTGGAGTCAGCACTGATGTTAACTTCAGGAGAAAAATCTTCTTGACCGGATTCGAATCCGGGTTTGTCAAATTGCCAGCGCAATGTTCTGACCACTAGGCTATCCGTCCCCTCCTGGTGGGATGAGTGAGAGAGACAGAATGTATATTCTGGGTGACTTTCATCAATCAAACCCTGAGAGGTGGTCAGGGTACTAGTCTTTTTTCTAGCAGACAATTAAACGTGGCCGGCCCCCGTGTGTAGTATAGCACACGCTCAGTGCACGAAAAAACCCACGGTAACAGGGAGTTGTACCTAGTAAAATTCTGAAAAAAGTACCACTCTTATACGGAAACAAATATTATGGAAACTAACAGGAGCAATTACAAAAAAAGGTGGTGCCATTCTTGTGGCGACGTGATCTCCCTGAGGAAAGTAGAGAATTTCGTACAGAATAATCTGCTGTGACTGGAGCAGAATACAGTGTGATGTAAAAGAATAAATAAATAGACAAATGAATGAATACATAAATAAATAGACAAATAAATAAATACACAGCACTGACAGAGTCACACTGACCTATAAGTAGTTCTTACTTCAACTGCATAAAAATCAATCTGCTGGATTTTAATTGACATTAATTTATTCTTTTATTTCGAGGATAATGGAATAAGCACTCATGCGCTTTTTGTTTTTTACATTCAGTCCCCGTGTGTATGCAGTTTTGTGAATCTTGTCATCTGTTCCCACCGGCACACAATGACCTACTCTTACGAAAAGCAGAACAGGATTTAACATGTGCATAAGATGTTCTGCGTGCGTTTGCACACGGGGCCTCGGTTTATAGTCTCATCAAGGACTTTTGGGGGAGAGTGGAGTCAGCACTGATGTTATTTATTTATTTATTTATTTATTTATTTATTTATTTATTTATTCTTTTATATCGAGGATAACAGAATAAGCAATCATGTGCTTTTTTTCATCCGGTCCCCGTGTGTATGCAGTTTTGTAAATATTGTCATCTGTTCCCACCGGCACACGATGGCCTACTCTTACGAAAAGCGGAACAGGATTTAACGTGTGCGCCGACCACAGAAACCACGTCAGGACTATCAACCTGTTTAAGTCCACAACTGGCACCAGCACCCACCTCCAGTTTGAACTTCAACAAAAACTTCACTCTCCTTCAATACCACGATTCCCTGTGGGGATGCTGGGCTCTGTCATTATACATAGCATCACATCACCACCCTCAGGATATTCTGTGCTAGAATTTTCCTCTTTTCTATTCCTCTCTTTGTTACTCTCTTGTTCCGTTTTTTTTTTTTTTTCCCCATAACCTATTTCTTTTCCATTTTCTGCCATTTTTGGTCCGTTCTTCTGCCTTTTCTCCACAGAAAAACTGTAAACAACAACAACAACAGCAACAACAACAATGCTCCTCCAATGTTAAAGTTAGATGCGCTGGGCCTGACTTGTCAGGCGCTTAACGGCAGCCATCATGGTCATCCATAATGACAGACGTTAAAAGCTGCTTTCTGAGTGTTCGAGGACGAAGGAAAAATAGTGAATGTCGTCAAGCCGCAAAAATAAAGAAGCTAATGGCGTATTATCAGAGTCGTTTTATGCCACTATACACGATAATGGTTATAGCCAACAAGTGCTAAGAAGGCTGCCAACCTTTCAGTCTGAATCTATTATTCACAGAGGACAAAGGTGTTAAAGAAAGGATTACGAATCATTCCAAGTTTCAAAAATGCACACACCTATAGTTACATAGATGTCTCTGAACAGCTAGGGTGATTTAGGGCGGGATAACTAAGTGGTCAGAGCACTTGCTTTCCCCAAGTCAAGTTAAGCAGCATCGAGCGTGGTTACCAGTTGGATGGGTGACCGTTTGCGCACAATGGCTTCAGTACAGTCCCCTTTGTTCACCCAGCTGTAAATGGGTACCTGCCCCTCTTTAGGGTCAGGGAAGGTAAAACAGCGAGGGAGAGGAGATGGGCGCCGCCCTCAACATGCTGGCCCCTAGAGAAGCTGAGGTCTCTGATGCCTCGCTCCCCTACGACCTTACAGGTTATGGGACACCTTTACCCTTTACCTTATGGCTGAAGGCTGTGTCAGTTATTGACGTTTTGAAAGCTATGTGCCGAGGCATGGTGTTGAAATGTTGTTCTACGTTCTAAGTTTTATGCTGGGTTTGTCTTCAGCCATGACCAGCTCTTAGCCTAACAACCCCTACTCTCCTTAAAAAAAAAAGAAAATCATGTCAGGTCGGAATACGGCTGCCTACTTGGCGAAGTAATGGAAAACAGTCATACTTACATGTGTGCATCGTACCCAGTGTGTACTTACAGTCTCACAGTGATTTCCAGGTGATAGGAGTGAGTCAGAGGGCATATTCTGGGTGATCCACTATATTAAGTTTAGGAACACACGGTAGTAATAGGCACCCATCAGTCTCGGAAGACTATGGAGTTGCACTCTAGTCTTTAGAGCGCAAAGCCTGGGTAAGTAAATATGGAGGGCAAGCTGTTGCCCAAGCAGCAGAACCCCCCTCTCCACGCCACTGGAATGATCCATTGGAAAGGCAATGACCGATACGAATGGTTCCAGTGCCGTCGCAGGAGCC
>CM060337.1:44396605-44402179 GCA_030674155.1 Stramonita haemastoma
CACATGAGCAAAGTTTTAAGTCAACAAATCGTTAGATGAAACAGTAATGATATAATGACAAAAATATCCCAGTAGACTGTGTAATGCATATCTAGCAAGCGGTAAAGGCTAATTTTGAATTTTCAAATAATTATATTGTCCAAAGTAAAAGTAAAAGTAAAGGTGTCCCATAACCTGTGTGGTCGTAGGAGAGCGAGGCATCAGAGACGTCAGCGTCTCTAGGGGCCAAATATTGAGGGCGGCGCCCATCTCCTCTCCCTCGCTGCTTTACCTTCCCTGACCTTTAAGAGGGCAGGTACCCATTTACAACTGGGTGAACTGGGGGGGGGGGGACTGTACTGATGCCAATACGCGCAAACGGTCCCTCATCCAACTGGTAACAACACTCGACGCTGCTCAACTTGACTGGGGGAAAAGCGAGCGCTCTGACCACTGAGCTATCCCTATACAATTCAATACACTCCCTCACTCCCTGCCTACCCCCCCCCCCCCTCACCCTCATCAGGGATCTTCAGGGCATTCAGCATCGCTCTTGTCGACTTCTTGCGAATTTTGTCGGCCAGACATTTACTGCCTTCCTTCAGCATGGCCGGGATGTCCAGATAATTGGCGGTCTGCAAAACACCACCAAAAGAAAAAGGACCCACAAACCAGTTAAATGATGATTAAATATATACAAATGGAATTCGAATGAAAACCAAACTCAGCACACACTCGTATATAGCGCACACGCACACCAAAGGCGCGCGCGCACACACACGCGCACGCACACGCACACACACACACACACACACACGCACGCACACGCACGCGCACGCACGCACACACATACAAACACACACACGCACGCACACGCACGCGCACGCACGCGCACCACGCGCACGCACGCACACACACATACAACACACACACACAACACACGCACGACGCACGTACACACACGTCCACCTACCGCATGCAACCCCCCCCCCCCTAACCCCACACACACACATAAACACTTCCCTATTATCACACACACACACACACACACACACACACACACACACACACACACACAACACACCATCCCCACACACTCAACCCTCCCCCCCACATACAAACGAACACACAACACACACAACCACACACACACACACACACACACACACACACACACACCACACACACACACACAACACACACACACAACACACACCACACACACACACACACACACACACACACCACACACACACACACACCACAACAACCCCCCACAACACACCACCCCCCCCCCCCAACATACAAACAACACACACACACACACACACAACACAACACTCACCCCCCCACCCCCACACCACACCACACCACACCACACACACCACACCACACCACAACACTCACACCACACCCAACCACAACACACCACAAACAAACCACTACACTGACCTCCAGCAGCTGATACAACATGCGGTTATCCACAGCGAAGAAAGCGCGGGCAAAACTCGTGGGTTTCCCGCTGAAAGCAGAATCATCAAACTCCACCCCGTCCCTCCTCCCCCTCCTCCTCTCCTCCCCTCCTCTCCTCCACCACCACACTCCCCTCTCTCCCTCTTCCCCTCTCCCTTCTCCCCCACCTCCTCAACATACTCCACATTCACCATCTCCATCTCCACATCCTCCTCCTCCTCCTCTCTTCCCTCTCCTCCTCCTCTTCTTCTTCTTCTTCTTCTTCTCAAAGATGCCTCTACTCGCCGCAGACGCTCCCTCACCCTCACCCCACCCTCTCCCCCATCCCCCCACCCCCGCGCCCGCTCTGTCGTCAAAGGCAGAACTACGATCAGTGACCGAGGCACAAGCGGCGCCCGCGCCCGTGTTTCTCCTCCCACCGCTGCTGTTACTGCTGCTACCCTCAAGGTTTCTAGTCTCTACTCCACTGTCGTCTCCGCACTCTCCAAATCGCGACCGTTTGCTGGTACCGGTGGGGGTGGGCGGATCCCACGCCTCCTTTATAGGTCTGGTTCTGGCGCTGAAGCCTGGACCCCGGTTCTGGTTCCGCCAGTCTTCCCAGGCCACTAGGACCTTGTCGTCTGCCGTGACCCTCACGTCGTCCAGGTTCAGTTCTTGGGTCCACTGGCATTTCTGGAGGCAGCGCTGAAAGGCGTAGAGCTGAGGATGGTTGAGTTTGTCTCGGTGGTGGAACTGGCACCAGCGGATGACTTTTTCCTCAGGGCCTGGCGTCGGGGTTTTGGGGACGCCGAAGGCTGCGGTCCCCTGTCCTCTTCGCCTGTTTCCCTCTGTTTCAGGGGGAAAAGGGGGGAAAAGAAAAAGGGAGAGAAAGGGATGGGTGGAGGGTGGATGGGAAAGGGAAAAAGGGGAAAGGGGGGGAAGGGGAAGGGGGGGAGAGGGAAAGGAAAAAAAAGGGAGGGAGAGAAGGAAAGGGAGGAAGGAAAAGGGAAAGGGAAGGGAAAGGGGGGGGAAAGGGAAGGGAAGGGGAGGAAGGAAGGAGGAAGGAAAGGAAAGGGGGGGGGGGGAGGGGGGGAAAAAGGGGGGAAGGGGAAGGGAAGGGGGGGGGAAGGGGAGGGAGGGAAGGGGGGAGGGAATGAAGGAAGGAAGGGAAAGGGAAAGGAGGGAAAGGGGGGAAGGGAAAAGGGGAAAGGGGGGAGGGAAGGGGGGGGAAGGGGAAAGGGGGAAGGGAAAGGGGGGAGGGAAGGAAGGGAAAGGGGGAAAAGGGAAAGGGGGGAAGGGGGGGAAAAAAATGAGGGAAGGGGAAAGGGAAAGGGGGGAGGGAAGGAGGGGAAAGGGAAAGGGAAGGGGGGGGAAGGGGGAAGGGGAAGGGGGAAAAAAAGGAAAATGGGGGTGGTTTGGGGGGAGAGGGCCGGGGGGTTTCTTTTTGGGGTCGAATCGTTACCCGTTGTTTTTTCTTTCCCCCTTGCCCCCCTTCGTGCCTCCTTCCTTCTTCCTTCCCCCTTCCATTTCCTTCCTTCCTTTCCCCTTTTTTCTTTTTTTCTTTCTTTCCTTTCCCCCCCCCCTTTCCCTGTTTCCCCCCTTTCCCAAAAAAACCCCCCCCAACCTCCCTTTCTTTCCCCCTCCCCCCCCCGCCCCCCCCCCCACCCTTTTTTTCCCCCCTTTTTTTCCCCCTTTCCCCCCAACCCCCCCCCTTCCCAAAAATTTCCCTTTTCCCTTCGTTTTTCCTTTTTCTTTTTAAATTTCCCCCTTCCCCTTTCCGCCTTCCTTCCCCCCCCCCCCCCCCCCCAACCCCCCCCGGGGGGGGGGGGGGGGGGGGGGGGGGCCCCCCCCCCCCCCCCCCAGACCCCTTCCAACCCCAACCACAAACCCCGGGTTTCCTAAACCCTTAAATTTCTTTTTTTCCTTTAAAATAATACCTATTTCCCCTCCCTCCCTTTTTTTCCTTCCTAATTTTCCTCTCTCTTTTTTCTCTCTTTTTAACCTCTTCTTCCCTCCCCTTCCCACCCCCCCCCCTCTTTCCCCCTCCCAAAACCAAACCAAAAACAAACAACCCCTTTAAACCCCTCCCCTCCCCCCCAACAAAGAAAAACCCCCCAGATTTTTTTAACGTTTTTTTAACAACGGGTTTAACACCCCCCCGGCCCCCCCCCACCCCCCCCCGGTGAAAGCCCCCGGAAAAAAACCCCCCCCCCAAAACCCCCCCCCCCACCCCATGGGGCCAAAAAAAACCCCCCCAAAAAAGGGGGCAAAATTGAATTTCCTTTTTTCCAAAAAATCCCCCAAATTGAACAAAAAAAGACCAAAACAGAAACCAGAAATGAAGAAAAAGCCCACAAACAAAAGCACAACAAAACCCAAAAAAAACAACAACACAACACCAAAAAACATGAACACACACACCCCAACATCCTAAGAAAAAAAAAAAAAATTTTTTTGGCCTTCTAATCCCCAAGGGGGGGGGGTGGGGCCCTTCAAAACACAGGGAAAAAAACAAACCCCCAATCAAAATAAAAATTCCGAACAATTTTTTTGGTTTTTGGGGGCCCCCCAAAACAAATTTAAAAATCCCCCCCAAACCCCCCAAATTTGAAAACGTTTTTTCACATAAAACCGGAATTTTAAAAAGGGGAAAACCCCTTTTGGGAAATTGGGAAACCTCCGAAAAGGCCCAATCCCAGAGGTTTAAAAAAAATTTGGGAATGGGGGGAAGAAGAAGAAAGGGAAAAAGAGAAGAAAGAAGGAAGGGGAACAGAAAACAGAAAACTCAGACAGACAGACAGACCCGGAAAAGACAAAAGGGGACAGACAGGGCCAGAAAAAGGGACAAAAAGACAAAGACAAGCCAGACAGACAGAACAACAGGGGCCAAAACAGAACAGGAAAACAAACAACAGACAAACAAAACAAAATATACCTGTAAGTTGCCCGAAGGGGTCCTTTGATGGTGAACAAACCCGTAAAGGGCGAACCTCTTTGTCCCTTTTCGAACAAGCGCGACCCCCAAACACCCGCTGCTCAGTTTTGGGCCACCTTTCCCCCCCTTTGGGCTTTCTTCTGTTGCGGCGTGAGAAAGAAAGGGTATAAAACTTTGCCCCCTTGAACAGCTGTAAAAAACAACCCCTCACTAAAAAGCAACAACAGCAGTAAAAAGCAACAACAGCAACAGCAAAAAACAAAAACCCAAAAAAAAAACAAAAATTTCAGCAGCAAAAACCCCAACAGGGAGCCCCCGCAACAGCAACAAAACCCAAAAAAAACAACCTTTGGCAGCAACAAAACAAAAAAAACAAAAACAACAACAAAAAAAAAACAAAAATTTGCCCGCACAAACAGCAGCAGCAGCAGCACAAAACCCAAACCCCCACCCCAACCCCAACCCCCACCACCACCACCCCAGCAAAAAAACAACAACAACAACAACAGCAACCACCCCCACCACCACCACCAACCCAAAAACAACAACAACCCCCACCAAACCCCCCAAAACAGCAACAACAACAACCAGCACAGCAAACGGGATCAAAAACCCCCCCAACCCCCCACCCACCTCCACCACCCAAACCCCCACCACCCCCCCACCCAAAAACAACAACAACAACAACAACAACCCAAACAGTAAATTGTCCAACCTTTTTTGCGTTTTTTCTCGGCCTTGGACATAGTGAAAAAGACCCGACCCGACACCAAACCCCAAACAGGAGGTCGGAGGCACTTTTAAAAAATATTTAAAATTCGAAATTGGGTGGACTGACTTTCCCCAAAGCCCTTCCCACCCGTAGGAAAACAATCCACACGGGGAAAGAATTAATTATGATAGTCCCCCGTTTGGGGGAAACTTAAAAGGGATGAGGGGTAAGGGTAAAACCTTTTTATTCACTGGTTAAACTGTGGAAAGTGTGGGTTTTAAAGGGTTTTTGTGAAGTGAAGTTCGCACAAGTGGGTTTGGGGGGGTTCCCTGATTGGGTTTCACGTCTCCAAAAAGAAAATTTTTTTCCCTTGGGCCCCCCTTTTTGTCTCCCCCTCCTCCCCCCTCCATAAATATAAATAAAAAAATAATATATATAAAATATATATAATATATTATATATATAAATATATATATATATATAATATATAAAATAA
>CM060337.1:44404779-44422458 GCA_030674155.1 Stramonita haemastoma
AGAGTCCAGGGGCAGTGCTAAATTAAAAATTAGCCCCTTCCTTTTACCAAGTCCAAATGTGGTCAGTTTCTGCTGTAATTAGCACCAGCTGAGATGGAATGGATAGCGGCTGAGAGGAGCTGAAAGTGGGGGAAACTGACAACTGTGAATAATTAATCCCGGCAAATCCCGGTTCAGGACTAAGAAGGTTAAATTAATTAAGCGAACGAGAGAAGAAGTACAATACAACAGTGCACACAACACCAGAACAGCATCCTATCCTGCAGGACTCACAGGGTCATCGGGGTCAGGCTTGGTGTTGGAGGAGTTGAGGCGATCGATGATCTCCTTCAGGTCCTGACCCATGCGCTTCAGCTGGGCATCCAGACTCTCTGTCAGCTGGTACCTGGCCACCACACACACACATTACAGCACAGGTATTACTGGTAGGGGAGGGGGGAGTATTTATTTTATATCTGCTGAGTCAGTGGTTGGGGGGGGGGGGGGGGGGGGGGGGGGGGGGGGGGGGTGAGAGATGGAAAGGAGAGAGGAGGAGGGGGAAGGAGAGACAGAGGGAGAGAGGGAGAGAAAGGGGAAGAGAGAGAGAGAGAGAGAGAGAGGAGAGAGAGAGAGAGAGAGGAGAGAGAGAGAGAGAGAGAGAGAGAGAGAGAGAGATACAGGCAGACAGACAGACAGACAGCAAAGACAGACAGACAAAAAAAAACCCACTAAACAAAGTCAGCACCCAGAACTTTTGAACACACACACACACACACACACACACACATACACATACAAACACACACACACACATACAAACCTGTCTAAAATCACTAAATGTGAATAGAAGTTAAACTGGAGATATCACACATACAAACACACACACACACACACACAAACAAACCAACTCACGTGTGCTCTCGCTCCAGGTCTGCGTGTTGCTGATAGGAGATGGCGGGCATGGCCTCAAGGTCGGCCTCCAGCGGGGTCAGGAGGTCGGCCAGCTCCCTCTGCTGGCTGTGGACAAAGTCCAGTTCATGGTTCAGCTTCTGCTGCTCCAGCTTCACCCGCTCCAGGTCAGAGTTCAGCTGCACGATCTGTAACACAACATAATATAATATAACACAACTCAACACAACACAACATAATATATCACAACACAACTCAACTTAACACAATATGATGGCTGTATGGCCCACGAAAGGAGCTGGAAAGGACATGCCATTAATTTTTCCCAGACACATCTGAGGGTGTAAAGCGAATGAGAGAAGAAGAAGTAACAGAAAAAGAAGAAGATGATAATGATGACGAAGAAGAAGGAAAAGAAGACCACGACGATGATGAAGAAGAAAAAGGAGAATTAGGAAGAAGAATGCAAAGAAGAATGCAATGAAGAAGAAGAAGAAGAAGAATGCAAAGAAGAAGAAGAAGAAGAAGAAGAAGAAGAAAAAGAAGACGAAGAAGAAGAAGAAGAAGAAGAAGAAGATGAAGAATTGCAAAGAAGAAGAATTGCAAAGAAGAAGAATTGCGAAAAAGAAGAAGACAAAAATTTGATTTTTATGCTTTACAAGATTCAGCGCTATATAAATCCCACATATTATTATCATTTTAAGACAAATAAGAAGACGAAGACGACGACGAGGGTAACAGACAGGCGGTGACCCTGACCTTCTCCCCGTTGTCGATGACCAGGCGGTCCCAGGCGTTGACCTGGGTGGCCTGCAGCAGAAAGTTGCGTTCCTGCTCCTCCAGCTCCGACATCCACTTGTTGGTCTCCTCCTCCAGCTGCTTGTAGGTCATCTGACGACCCACGGCCTTTGACCCCCCAGTCCCTGCCGCTGCAGCCGCCACCGCCGCCGCTCCTGCTGCTGTGGTAGATGCCGCGGTTATGCCGCCGGTGGTTGCGGAGGTGGTGGCGGTGGAGAGGCTGTTGAGAGAAGTGTTGGTTATATGTGGAATGTTGTTGTTGTTGTTGTGCGTTCCAAAGCTTTACACTCTAGGAGTCACCCAGAATGGGTACACGCACGCACAACACACACACACACACACGCACACACACACACACACACACACACCGCACACACAACACACATGCACACACACACACGCACGCACAACACACACACACACATCCACCCACACCCATCCACCCACCCACACACACACCCACCCACACACACAGAGATATTGTAGCATTTATCTTACTCAAGTTTACTTACTTCTATTTCTTATCTTTTTGTATGTTTAGTTCTAGCAGTTTCTGATGGTTAGACCTGGGTTGTTTTTTTTCTATTTTCCTCCATTCACCTGTCCACACAAACACACCGACATACATCTTTTTTTTTCTCTCTCTCTTTTCCTTCCCAATCATTTGTCTACAATCACTTTTTAGTGGCTAGATGTTAAAATGAAGACAAGACACAAGACACACACAAACACAAACACACCCCCCCCCCACCCCCCCTAACACCCACTCACCCCACCCCCACCCCACAACACCCACACCACACACACCCACCCACACCCCCATCCTCCTCCTCCTTACCCAGCAGCGGAAGAAGTCAGCCCAGAGAAAAGCCAGGCCTGGCAGCAGCAGCAGCAGCAGTAGCGGCAGTGGCAGTGGCGGCAGTGGTGACAGTGACAGCAGCGGCTGTAGCCAGGCCCAACTTGGGCGCCCCCAGACCCAGACCGGGGGCACCGCTGCTGCTCAGAGAAAACCCGCCTCCCCTGCGCTGGCGGGGGCCGCCACTGACGCTGGTGCCGCAAAGGCGAAGGAGGAGGGGGCAGCCGCTGTGGTGGAGGGGGCCGCAGACGTTGTGGAAGCCGGGTTCAAGCCGAAGAAGCCGCCGGTGCCTGCTGACGCTTGAGGGGCTACGGCCGCACCTGTGTGGGGGGCAGAGGAATGTCGTGTGAAAGAAAATCCCTGAAGTTGGAATGAAAAAAAAAGGTAAAGGTAAAGGTGTCCCATAACCTGTGTGGTTGTTAAGGGAGCGAGGCGTCAGAGACCTCAGCTTCTCTACGGGCCAGCATATTGAGGGGCAGCGCCCATCTCCTCTTCCCTTGCTGCTTTACCTTCCCTGACCCTAAAGAGGGCAGGTACCCACTTACAGCTGGGTGAACTGGGGGGACTGTACTGAAGCCAAGGTGTGAAAACGGTCACCCGTCCGACTGGTAACTATGTTCGACGCTGCTAAACCTTGGCTGGGGTAAAAGCGAGCGATCTGACCACCAAGTTATCCCGTCCAAAAAAAATCCTGTTTTTTTTTTTTTAAGTTGGAATGTGGCGACCATATTGGTGGAGAAAAGAAAAACGGAGACAAGATGTAAAAATCTGACCGTTGGTGAATCTCGTAGCTCTAGCTAAGGAACTGGGGAGGGGGGGTGGGGGGGTGAATATGAATGTGAAGAGATCTTTTGTACTCTGACATTTGATACACACATACATAAAGAATATATTGCCTGCAATTGTATTGTACTGTACTTTATTGTATTGTATACACTCTTGTTGCAATGAGTTCTATCATGTGCACTAGATGTGCTTTTGCACATAAGACCTCACTTTATTGTCTCATCTGAAAGACAAGCAGGCAGATTTCTCTGCAAGTAATTCAGGCTGCCGTTCCCTATGAACAAAATGTCACCACAAAAGTAGTGCCAACCCTCCCCCCCCCCCCCCCCCCCCCCTTTTTTTTTTATAAAAAATATTTTCCAGTCTACATGTATTCATTCCCCTATTAATTAAAAAGGCATTTTTCCAAACAAAACTCTGCTAGGGGCAACTTGCATGTTGCAGTGGTTTCTTTTCAGTGTGCTAAATCTGAGTTGCACAGGAGACCATGGTTTATAAATCCTCTCATTTGAAAACTAGCCTCCAGACCACCACTCAAGGTCTAGTGCATGGGGAAAAGTTGGGTGCACAGGCCCCAAAAGGCCGCTGTAGTCTAGTGGTTAGGGTGTTAGACTCGTAATCTAAAGGTTGCTGGTTTGATCCCAGCTTTCGGCTATGGCGTTGTGCCCTTTGAAAAGGCACTTTACGGCTATTTTCTCACCCCACCCAGGTGTAAAAGGGGTACCAACCTTGTGTTGGGGGTTAACCCTGCGATAGACTGGCGTCCTATCCAGGGGGGAGTCTATGACTCTCAGTGGCTTAACGCCACAGAAACCGGGATAAGCACCGGCCTGATGAGCCTTAGACTCGGGACAGACTTTAACTTTTAACAGGCCCCAAAAGAGTATAGTACGTATCTGTACAGTGTGTTACAGTCAGCAGCAGCCTGTGCATGTGCTTCAACTCACCCAGTGTTGGCAGTTGCGTGGTGGAGGTTGTGGCAGGCGTAGCCAACAGGGAGGCCAGGGAGGATGCTGTGGTGGCGGGGGCACCTGCAAACACCATCACCAACTGTTACACATACTCTCTCCCTGCCAGAAGGGCAATGAATACACAGCCTGAAGGGCAATGAATACACAGCCTGAAGGGCAATGAATACACAGCCAGAAGGGCAATGAATACACAGCCTGAAGGGCAATGAATACACAGCCTGATGGGCAATGAATACACAGCCTGATGGGCAATGAATACACAGCCTGAAGGGCAATGAATACACAGCCTGAAGGGCAATGAATACACAGCCTGAAGGGCAATGAATACACAGCCAGAAGGGCAATGAATAAACAGCCAGACCTGAAGGGCAATGAATACACAGCCAGAAGGGCAATGAATACATAGCCAGACCTGAAGAGCAATGACTAAACTGATGTGACACTGACTAAACTGATGTGACACTAAACAAACAGCCTGATGTGACATTGAATCAACTGATGTGACACTGAATAAACTGATGTGACACTAAACAAACTGCCTGATGTGACACTGAATAAACTGATGTGACACTGAATAAACGTATGTGACACTGAATAAACGTATGTGACACTGAATAAACTGATGTGACCCTGAATAAACAGATGTGACACTGAATAAACTGATGTGACACTGAATAAACTGATGTGACCCTGAATAAACAGATGTGACACTGAATAAACTGATGTGACACTGAATAAACTGATGGGACACTGAATAAACTGATGGGACACTGAATAAACTGATGTGACATTGCATAAACAGCCTGATATGACACTGGATAATCAGCCTGAAGGGCAATGACTAATCAGTCTCACTGGCGGCAGCAGCAGTGGTGGCCTGTGGTGTGGGCAGCAGACCCTGGCCAGGGAAGCTCAGACCAGTGGGGGCTGTTGACGTGGGCCCTCCTCCTCCCCCTCCCCCTCCTGCAACCAACACCTTCAGCATCTCAAAGTCCTGTCACTGAACCAGCTCCCCTGAAGCTGGAGTATAGCTGCCTATATGGCGGGGTACTTGAAAACAGTCATACACGCAAACCCAATCCAGTGTACTTCCTATCTCACAGTGATTCCCAGCTGGGATGAGTGGGTCATACTGCATATTCTGGGTGATCCCCAGGGTGTTACCACACTGGGTCTGTGTTTCACATTTTAACCTGGCTCCACAACTGAGCTGATACTGCCATCAGTAAGTTGGATCAGAAGAGACACCAGACCCCCATCAAATGACCCAGCAGCATTTTACCATTCTCCTGGCCTCTCACTGATAAGCTCCCTGTGGACTTCAGACCCCGAAGATACAAGTCAAGTCTGGATATAGCTGGGATGATGAGACTAGAAGGAGATTGGCGTAGAAACAGCACAACAGAAATGTCTCAGAACATGAGGCAGCAAGAGGAAAAAAAGGTTGTGTCACTGAATGAGGAATATTCAACACCTGCAATATTACATCTGCTAAACCTGTAAGACAGAAAAAGGTACGGACAAAGATAAAAGAATATCATGAAGCTGACAATCAAACAGCAACAGATTTCCCCTTGTGCTAATTTTTATTACGCTTTTGTAGCATTCCCACTTTTCTTTTTATCATCATTGTTTCCTTTTTCTTTTTTTTAAGGGGTGGGGTTTGCCATCAACTCAGCTCTGCCCTACCCATTGCACTATTTCACTGAAAAAAAATGCAACTTAAAAGATACAACATTCAATGCTGTTCAGCACATCAGGTTTCCTTTGACAGGCAGATAAATGAAATTTACAGCTCCAGGAATAATACTGATTAGCTTGCCACAATCAAATTTACAGGCAATACACTTTGTAATTTAAAGAATACAGAGAAGCTTAGCACTATCCCTACGTTAATAGAGAGAACCCCTCTTTCCCAGTACATGTGTACTGTGCGCATTTGTATGCTACCATAACCCAGTAACCCAAAGGGACAGGTTAGTAAATGGTCGATTACCCTAGAGCAGGTTACCCGTAGGAAAAAGGTTAAGAGTAAGCCGCAGATAACGCAAGTAAATAATTTCAACCACACTTTCACAAGCATTCCAGCCACACTTTCACAAGCATTTCAACCACACTTTCACAAGCATTCCAACCATACTTTCACAAGCATTTCAACCCCACTTTCACAAGCATTCCAACCCCACTGTCACAAGCCTCACTCACACTTTCACAAGGATTCCAACCCCACTTTCACAAGCATTCCAACCACACTTTCACAAGCATTCCAACCATACTTTCACAAGCATTTCAACCCCACTTTCACAAGCATTCCAACCACACTTTCACAAGCATTCCAACCATACTTTCACAAGCATTTCAACCACACTTTCACAAGCATTTCAACCCCACTTTCACAAGCATTCCAGCCACACTTTCACAAGCATTTCAACCACACTTTCACAAGCATTTCAACCACACTTTCACAAGCATTTCAACCCATACTTTCACAAGCATTCCAACCCATACTTTCACAAGCATTTCAACCACACTTTCACAAGCCTCACTCACACTTTCACAAGCATTCCAACCCCACTTTCACAAGCATTCCAACCATACTTTCACAAGCATTTCAACCCCACTTTCACAAGCATTTCAACCCCACTTTCACAAGCATTCCAACCACACTTTCACAAGCATTCCAACCCCACTTTCACAAGCATTCCAACCCCACTTTCACAAGCATTCCAACCACACTTTCACAAGCATTCCAACCCCACTTTCACAAGCACTTCAACCACACTTTCACAAGCACTTCAACCACACTTTCACAAGCACTTCAACCACACTTTCACAAGCCTCACTCACCCAAGCCAAAACTGAACCCAGAACTGGGGGCAGCCTGGGTGGCAGCGGCAGGTGCAGACCCGAACGGAAAACCCCCTGCAGATGGCGCCGCTGCTGCTGCCGGCTTCGCGCCCCCGGTCGGGGCAGTCCCGGGTCCCCCAAAAGAAAAGCCAGGCGCCGAAGCCGCCGGCTGCGCTGTTGTTGCCGCGGCTGCTGGTGTGGTCCCTCCAAAGCTGAAGCCGCCTGTCTGACCTGTGGCGGCAGGGGGCGCTCCCCCCCCAAAGCCGAAGCCGCCCCCTGCCGCTGCTGGCTGGGGGGCTGCCCCTGTGGCGCCGGTGTTGGGCGCTCCAAAGCTGAACCCTCCTCCTGGGTTGGCGGTGCCAGTGGCTGCGTTGGGGGGCGCTGTGCCAAAACTGAAACCGCCGGTGGCTGGTGCGGCGGTGGCAGTGGCGGCGGTGGGTTGTGTGCCGAAGCTGAAGCCTCCTGTGGCTCCCCCTGCTGGAGCCCCTGCGGGCTGGGGCTGCCCTCCGAAAGAGAACCCGCCCCCGCCGCCGCCGCTTGTGGGATTGGCCCCTGCGGGGTTCTGTCCGAAGGTGAAGCCTGAAATGAGGACAGAATCCAGTGGTGATGAGTACTACTCGGTCAGCACAGCACACATATCCAACATCACTTAGTCAAGAGTGCTACATTTAGCACGCCCTTTCCTTTTACCTAGTCCAAGTGTGGTCAGATCATGCTATAAATAGCACCGGCTGGGCTGGGCTGGGCTGGGATGAATTAATTAACAGCTGCGAGGAGCTGAAAGTGGGTGAAACTGACAGCTGTGTCAGGTTTACTATTTTATGACGACAAAATATTCCTTAAGCTTGGTACACTAAAAAAATCTTTTTCAAAAAGCTGATTAAATACACAAAAACCTAGACGAAAGACACACACAGTGAGACCCACACACACACTGACACTCACTTGAAAAGACCAGCACTCAAGACTTCTAGCACTACTTAAATCCAATAGGACCTGGCTTAAGATTGGATGGGTGCATCAATGCCACCCAATCACAAGTGGTCCAATGTGTGAATACACACAGAACACCTTGCACACAAGTTACAACCTGTTCCACTTTTCAGAAGATGACTTCTGAAACCTGAGGATCCCACATGACTAATCTGGATATGGCTGGGCAGATAGACTGAAATGAGCGGTGTGGGAAATCACAGAAGATGAGGCAGCACATCAACAACAAGAAATCACAAGTGGTCACTTAATTAGTCATTTTCATAGCCACTGAACTGAGCATGCAATTTAGGTACATGTACATTAATTTGCAGAGATCTGTTGACACCTGAGCGCTTCTGAATTTTTGTGATCAGCATACTTGTAAGTGTATCACTGCGCGTCCATCTCTGTATTCATCAATATTAAATTATGCTATTTTGTAACAACTAATAGTAAAATTTTTACTAACACACTATCAAAATTAATACACAAAATACAAGCACAGTCAACGAATCATGCATTACAGTAAAAACAAAAAATAAATAATAAAAATTCAAGCTTGAAAATGTCAAACAATTATATAGTAATACTAATAACAAGTTTTCCTCTGTTACTGGAAGATCTCACACATCCAATGACTAAGCACACTAACCTCCGGGTTTCTGTGCTCCAAACATGCTGGATGTAGTCTGTCCACACAGGACCAACAAATGTTACTGCTGCTTAGGAAAGGCCTTCACTGCTCAGTCACTGCTTTCTCTCTGAAACACAATTCCAAAAGTTAAGAATGTTTTGATTCTTATTTCACTTACTTGTAGAAAAGACAAAAAAAGGTTTCCAACCTACAGAAGAGGTTTTCATGATCCAGTAAATCATTAATGAATAACCAGTGAAAGAGAAAATATTTTGATTTTGTACAAAATTTGTTGCTTTTTGTCTTTGGTTCTGATTTCCCCCCCTGCTTTATCATCTTTTATGATACACCAGAACTGAGTTATTACTCATTCTGGACAGTCTCACTACACACAGCCATGGATACCAATCCTCAAGCCAGCAGAAGTGCTGGGTTCCAAAAAACCACATTACTGCAAAACTAAGTAAATAAGGCCCTGGACTGCTGCTGGGTCACTTTGGTGTTCACATAGTACTATTTGTCCAGGCTCTCAAACAATGGCATGACAGTTTGACACTGCTTTCCAAGATGATTTACAGAAAATTTACAGTAGTATGTGCTCACTCTAAGGAGACAATAGGGCGTACCATTCAAGATCATCCCATTCCCAAAGACAGTCTCATGTGAATTTTACGCTTTGAGGTCAATTCACATCAACTGGGTACAGATCTATGGAGAATAAGAAAGGAGATCCCAAAATATATGACTTATGATAATCTTGAACAAGAGTTGAAGGGCTCCTCTACTCACTACTGTGTCATGAAACTACTTAGAATTAATTTATGAATACAATGATGATACTATAGTAGTATTGGTTACTAATACAGAGGGAAAAGATTTGGAAAAGTTGCTGATCATATCTGGAATCAGAAGTGAAAGTAATGAAAACATCAATCACACTGCTCCACATTTATTTTTAACAAAATACTTTTTTGGTGTGCATGGGCATAATTATGATATTGGGTAGAAATGCCTAGAATGCCTAGCAAGTGCCTGGTCTTCTCCTTCACTTGTATGTTGTAACTCTGGAGGAAGTCTTCCCTTTCCAACTTCAGGGCAGCTCAATAAAAAGTTCAGATGTAAAATTTCCAATTTGTTGGGAAAATGGCAGAAAATACGCAGAAAACTGAAGAAAGAAAGGATTACTAGCGTCTTACTCTTAGACAGTAAGAGAGATAAGGGAATAGACTGAAACAAAGGGAGATACAGAAAAGGGGAAATTTCTAGCACAAAATTTCCTGAATGTGGGCACGCTGTAACTATGTAAAAAGAGCCCCCGGCATGCCCACAGAAGAACGTGTTTATTTTTTTTAATCCACAAGACAGACACCCAGCCATTCTGTGGGGATTTTGTCGGCACCACTGTTTGAGACACTTATCACATCAACCACAATCAGCTAATACATACTGTTTGACAGTGTTACCCTTGCGTGGTGGTGAATCGCTTGTGGTGCAACAACACTGAAGTTGAAAGTACAACTGTCTAGTTTCTACGGAAAACTACGGCAGTACAGGAAAAACTGCCCTTATCCGGTAATAAGGATCATGTACCTGAAAATATCATGCCGTCATCGGTTCGTAAACGTATTGATCAGCGATGAAGAACAGAAAAATACCACAATAGGTTTTACACAATATAACCAAGAGTAATGAATTAGATAAGAAATTCGCCAGAAACTCAGTACACACCTTATTTCGTGGTTTTTTCACCGCCACAAACCAAAACCGGAAGCTGCACAGATTTGTCGATCCTGACGTTATGTTCACAGAAGACGTGAAGAAACTGCTCTTTTTTTCCCGATCAATCTTTTTCTGTTTCGCTTTGTCTCTGTTTCGCTTTGTCTCTGTTTCGCTTTGTCTCTGACTTTGTCTACACACACACACACACACACACACACACACACACACACACACACACTTATCCTCTTCCTTTTCCCATGAGGCCATTGGGAGTTGGACACTGCAATCAACAGCTGTTCACCAATGTCTTCTGTTTATGCCGATTATGTACCAAAGCCTGGCTCTCTGCAAATGTTTTTCCTGCCCAATCTGAAGTTTTGTTTCTCCACTTCTCTTTTTTGTCTCCACCATTTTCTCTTTCCTTTGACAGTTGCTCTCTGCAGAATATTTACCAAGGCTAAACGACATAGATGGGATTGGTTATTTGTTTGTTTTTTTTGTTTCTTTATAGTTGGGGATTTTTGTTTGTTGTTGGGGTTTTTTGGGGGCAGGACTTTCGTTTGTTGTTGTTGTTGTTGTTGTTGGGGGGCATTGTGTCAGCTTTGTTGATGACCGTCATAAGTAATGTGTTAAATTCTTCACCCAAAATCATCATATCGTGTGGGATCTTTATAGTATAGTGAATTTTGGCGCCATTGTTATGATTTTGCTTTTAGGCAAATGGCCATGATTCAACTGGAAACAGGACAGCATCCCAGTGTAGTGTTTATGGTGTTCTTGTAGACAAAAATTCCCATTCCATGTTCTACTTTGTTATCGTTTTTGTGTTGTTGTGGTGTTGTGTCTGCTGTTCATTCCCCAGCTTTATACCCTGTGGTCACACAGAACATGCAATTTGGCCCACCTAGGAATTACGGCTGAGACTGAAAGTCAAGTCAAGTCAAGTCATAAACACTTTAATCATCCCCTGAAGGGCAGTTACAGGAAATGACAGTGCACACTGGATGAGAAGTTTGGGTGTATATGACTATTTACTAGTAGTTTACCTCACCACATAGGGGACGGGATAGCTCAGTGGTCAGATCACTCGCTTTCCCCAAGCCAATATTTATTTAATGTATTTATTTTTATTTATTTATTTATTCTTTTATATCGAGGATAATGGAATAAGCAATCATATGCTTTTTTACATTCAGTTCCCGTGTGTATGCACTTTTGTAAATGTCATCTGTTCCCACCGGCACACGATGGCCTACTCTTACGAAAAGCGGAACAGGATTTAAAGTGTGCGCAAGATGTTCTGCGTGCGTTCACACACGGGGCCTCGGTTTATAGTCTCATCCGAAAGACTTTGGGGGGAGTGGAGTCAGCACTGATGTTAACTCTAGAGGAAAAATCCCCTTGACCGGGATTCGAACCCGGGTCGTCAAATTGCGAGCGCAATGTTCTGACCGCTAGGCTATATCCCACCATCGACAGGAGTTACCGAGTGGATGGGTCACGGTTTGTGCGCCTTGGCTTCAGTACAGTCCCCCAGTTCCCTCAGCTGTAAATGGGTACCTGCCTCTTTAGGGTCAGGGAAGGTAAAACAGCGAGGGAGAGGAGATGGACGCCGCCCTCAATATGCTGGCCCCTAGAGAAGCTGAGGTCTCTGATGCCTCGCTCCTCTTCGACCACACAGGTTATGGGACACCTTTACCTTTTATCTTTACCACCACATCGGTAGCCATACATTGACTAGGGATGATTTTTTTTCTCCTATGAAGAAGAAGCCAGGTTGTTGTCACGGCTGAAGACAATAATAATCTCAACATCACGTTTTACTATGTGCCAATATTTTAATGAAGGCCTTGGGACTCAGCTGACATCAATTACTGACGAAGCTTTTGGCCTGTGCCGGTAGAATCAAGTTTGTTCTTTTCTCCATTGTAGCACAAGACATGCCATTCTTCTGCTTGCCCTTCTTCATTGTTCTTCCACTTGATTTGTATTGTGTTGTGTTTTGTTGTGTTGTGTTGAACTGTGTTGTATTGTATTGTATTGTATTGTTATTGTATTGTATTGTATTGTATTGTATTGTATTGTATTGTATTGTATTGTATTGTATTGTGTCGTATACCACTCTAAGACGCGACTGATTTTTCTGCATGACATTTGCTTTTGTCTCCGAAAGGAGAGCACAGTGTCACAAGAGCAGTGCCATTCGGGATTTTTTTTTTTTAATGTTCCTGCCTGTGTGTACATTCATTTCACTATCAGAGCGACTTTTCTGACCGATTTTTGCATAGGACAACTCCCTTGTTACTGCTGGTTCTTTTACATGCGCAAATGTATATTGCACACAAGGCCTCGGTTTATCGTTTCATCCAAAAGGCTAGCAACCAGACCACCTATCAGGGTCTGATGGATGGGAGCAAAAGTTTTGGGTTCAAATGGGGATTATTCCCAGAATCGGAATGTGGCCACCTTAATGGTGGGTAAACGCCCGCACACGCAAAATCTCCTCGTTAGTGGAGCTCAGAGCTTTATCTGAAGAGCAAAAAACAATAACAAAACAACAACAACAAATCAGCAACAACAACAAACAATAAAACAGAAACATGGGGTTTGAACCAGCGACTTCTCTCTCTCTCTCTAGATGAGTGTGCCACCTCCAGACCACCCCACCCACCCATTCTTCTTCTTCTCTCGTTCGCTTTACACCGTCACCGTCAGATGGGTCTGGATAGAATAATGCCATCATATCCTTTCCAGCTCCCCTCGTTGTCAGTACAGTTTGATCTGTAGGGTTATTTTCGTCGGCCACATAATCGGATGGATTGGTGATCTGGGTGATTGGTGGTTTACGGGTAGCGCACCTTTGCTTTTCTAGGCAGAAAGCAAAACGAAAAGTCTGGGTTGAAAGGGTGCGATGTTTTGATTACCGTTTGGGCCCAAAACTTTCCCCCCATCTATTAGACCATGAGTGGTGGTCTGGGTGCTACTCTTTCGGATGAGACGATAAACCGAGGTCCCGTATGTTACACATAATTATTTAGCGCGCGTAAAAGAACCCACGGGAACAAGAGAGCTGTCCCTGGCAAAATTCTGTAGGAAAAAAAGCTGCTCTGATAGGGAAACAAATACAGTTGCAGACATGAATACAAAAAAAACAACCAAAAACGGATGGTACTGCTCTTTGGCGACGCACTCTCCCCGGGGAGAGCAGCCCAAATTTCACGCAGCAAACAGAGAGGGGAGGGAGAGAGAGAGAGGGAGAGAGAGAGAGAGAGAGAGAGAGAGAGAGAGAGAGAGAGAGAGAGAGAGAGAGAGAGAGAGAGAGAGAGGGGGGGGGGGGGGGTAGGAAGAGAAAGGGGGGGGGGAGAGAGATTTTATTTCTTTCATTCTTTTGTATCTTGTATTGAGGATAACAGAATAAGCACTCGTGTGCTTTTTTTTCATCCAGTCCCCGTGTGTATGCAGTTTCGCAAATATTGTCATCTGTTCCCACCGGCACACAATGGCCTACTCTTACGAAAAGCGGAACAGGATTTAACGTGTGTGCAAGATGTTCTGCGTGCGTTCACACGCGGGGCCTCGGTTTAAAGTCTCATCCGAAGGACTTTTGGGGAGAGTGGAGTCAGCACTGATGTTAACTCCAGGAGAAAAATCTCATCGACCGGACTCGAACCCGGGTCGTCAAATTGCCTGCGCAATGTTCTGACCACTAGGCTATCCGTCCCCCCGGGAGAGAGAGAGAGAGAGAGAGAGAGAGAGAGAGAGAGAGAGAGAGAGAGAGAGAGAGAGAGAGAGAGAGAGAGAGAGACAGACAGACAGACAGACAGACAGACAGACAGACAGACAGATAGACAGACAGACAGACAGAGACAGAGACAGACAGACAGACAGACAGACAGACTTCTAACCGATAAATCGACCAAACATAAAATCAATGTACACCCTGAGGTTTGATGTGAAGCCTTAGTTTATTGCCTGGGATGGCATCTGCCCGTTAGGGAACAATATCAGCAATACAATTCCCAAAATAATGTAGCTGAATGTGTCTCTCTCTCTCTCTCTCTCTCTCTCTCTCTCTCTCTCTTCTCTCTCTCTCTCTCTCTCTCTCTCTCTCTCTCTCTCTCTCTCTCTCTCTCTCTCAACACTTTTTGAGATTACAAGGCCAGTAGGAGTTCATCTCTTTGCATCCAAGTGCGAAGCAAACTGCAAGAATGAGACAGACAAATACAGAATCACACACAGTCTCTGAATCTAGAAAATAGGTTTCGTTTAAACTGATGTAATTCACAAGAAAGTGACGAGAAATGATCCATGTGTGACATATCTTCTACCATGGACAATAGACCCAAATCAATCATGAATGAATAAGATGAACAATTTAACATAGACAGTCCAGTCTCTGCCAGTTTCTTTATGCCAATGAATTCCCTTGGGAACAAAGGGCCGCAACAACACCCCTCCTACGGACTCGGTTCTGGGAGATCTGTTCACTTATTCTGCTGTTCTTAGGTAGGCTCTAACTGAACTAGCCCTCATGTAGGCTAGGCGTACATCCTTATCCCTGTTTGTGCATACTGTTTTGTCAATTTTGTCACCTGTTCCCACTGGCACAAATTTTCCGCCTACTTTTCCGAAAGGCGGAACAGGTTTTAATATGTACACGAGATGTTCTGCGTGCGTTCGCACACGGGACCTCGGTTTATAGTCTCATCCGAATTGGGGGAGTGCACTAAGCACTGACGTTTACTCCAGGGAAAAAATCCCCTTGAACGGGCATCGCCCTGGCGGCTCAAACCTGGGATTGAACTCAATCAGCCGTCAGGTGGTGAGCGCAACAGACCTCGCTCTAACCACCGGGCTACCCCGTCCCATATGTCTAGTATGTGCTGGCAGTTAAGTCAGTTAAAAAAAAGACATATATATATATATATATATATATATATATATATATATATATATATATATATATATATATATATATATAATATATATATATATATGTATATATATATCACAGAGGACAGATAAATTGTTTATACCACAAGTAATCCCCTACCAGATTTAATCATTTTACGCTCAGCTTCGTAACAAAGGCTTCACTGTCTCTTCTGGCTGTTGCTGCTGCCGTTGCTGTTGCTGTTGCTGCTGTTGCTGAGAATCCACCGAAAGAACGTTCCTGTCCTTCTTGCTGTTCTGAGACGCTCTCGCCTTTCTGTCCTCCTTGCTCGCCTTACTCTTGGCCCTGGCGCTGGCCACATAGGCGGAAATCTCCTCCAGAAACACGCCTCTCTGCTGCCCCGCTTCCTGAAGTTTGCGCAGCCGTGAACGAGCGAACATGCGCCGTCTGGTGATGCCGTCGTGCCACTGGTTGAAGTTGTCCCGCCGAGTCTGCAGAGTGTTCTCCATCTCCTCCATTCTTTTCCGGAACGCCTCCTCCTCCTCCGAGCTGATCACCATGAAGAGTTCTTCCCCTTCCAGCACCACTTCCTGTTCCGGCACCATCGGGTCTGGTTCTGGTTCTGGATCTGGTTCTGGCTCTGGTTCTAGTTCTGGCTGTGATTCTGGTTGTGGTTGTGGTTGTGGTTGTGGTTCGCCATCTTGCTGCAAAGGTGGCGAATCCCTTCCATCCAGAGGTGGAGTGGTGGCCATTGTCTGGAATGGAGAGCAATCAGTTGGTGAGAATGCTGTTGTTAACATAATTATTATTTTTATTTTACACGAATGGTGGGTTTTTTTGTTTGTTTCTTTACATGAATGGTGTTAATATCAATATTTTATATAAAAGTCTAACTTGTCCAAAAAGCTTGTGTGGTGAAGAGGGGTAAAAATAAACCCGATGATATATTGATGTAAAAAAAAAAAAGTTGCCAGCTAATATAGTCTGTGTGTTTTCAAGTGTCAGTCTTCACGTCTGTCTTGTTAAAAGTTATTAATCATCCATGTAGGCTGACAGAGTAAAGAATGAATTCCTATTGTTTTTTGTAAACACAAATAATAATAATAATAATAATAATAATAATAATAATAATAATAATAATAATAATAATAATAATAAATACAGGGAATTTATTACAATCTAGCGCTACATCTTGCAAAAACAAATCAAAGTACTTTAAATATCCAATTTAAATATCATTTCGTCAAAATACTAGATGTTCATACACAACTTGGCTTGATTGTATAATAGTCCCAGCGGAGCTATCCGATTTAGGGACTGTACCTTCAACCAACCATCACCATTGATTCGTGCAAACTGAACCGGATAGCTTCATTAAAAAGGCATCCATACACATTTAGCCGCAAAATCAGATAGGCCGGAAATGATGAAATGAAGTTTCCGGCTACAAACGCGCGTTTTCCTGCAGATTACATGAAAGTGAAATGGCGTGTTAAAACGCTTGTTCCTTCGTGCTAGGCTAGTCGGATTGTTTCGCTTCATTGGTTATGGTAATTTCTGGACTTACCTGACCCTGTGTTGGTGTTTTAACGGTATTTTCATAGGTACTGGTCAAGGTCTCAAGCTAAAATTATTATTGTCTTAGCAATGAGGGAATGTGTTCAATTTCATTTAACGTCTTTACACAAAGGTGTGTGTGTGTGTGTGTGTGTGTGTGTGTGTGCAGAATTATCCAAATTATGTTAGACTATAGATGTAAATCTACATGATAGCATTGGTAGGCCACAGGAATATCAACGTACTTTCGGTAATGCCATAGGCGCTCCAAAATTACGAAAACTGCCCTCCTAAAAAACAACAACAAATCAAACCCAACAACAACAACAACAAAAACAAATAAGACAAAAACAAACAAATGAAGTACCACAGAGGGTAGATACAGCTTCAGTCACCACCAGGATATCTGAAAAGTGCTTTTCCAGGAGCCTAACTCAATTCAGCTCAGGCCAAAGGCATGGTCTTTACTCAATTCTTCTAAAAAATTTAATGCTCTCATTGAAAGCCTTCATCTTCTAGTGGTTTTTTTTTTCTTCTAAGTTTTTGTTGTTTGTTTTAAACTCAAATCGGGTCATGCCAAAGCCACGGTCCTTGCTCACTGATATTCCTCAAATGCTCTCATTGAAAGCTTTCATCTACTAGTTGGTTTTTCTATTTTGCTGTCTTACAGTCAATCCTTAATAACTCGGGTTTTTTTGTTTTTTGTTCTTATAAAAACCTTCCACCAACTTTGCCAAATCTAGTTTCTTACGAA
>CM060337.1:44422558-44434165 GCA_030674155.1 Stramonita haemastoma
TTCTAGAGAATTAACTCTGCAAGGCATGTTTGCTTCGCTGCCAAAAAGCATGTATAAAAAAATTGACATTTTTTCATCACCAAGTGCATAAAATTGATGAAAAAAATTCCTCTGACATCACTGCACTGAAAACAATTTTCAATATGTAATGACCGATACAGAACAAAAAATATAAGAAAAAAGAAACTTCAGGGAGCAGAGGATCATTGCTCATAACTATGTTGCAGTGGACTTGTCTCACTTCAAAATTTCTTTATGAGGTTTGTCCTCTTAACCACACTCACCATCAATATTATGTCTGAAAATTAATTCTGGAAGTTGTATATGTTTGCCATCCGCTGATGTCTCCTGGAAAAAAAAAAATTATAAAGTAGCATTTGACTAGGTAGTATCTGAAACAAGAAAATATCTGTATAATTCTCAAGTTGATGGGGGGAGTAGTGGCAGCCTTGAGGCACTACTTCATCAGTGATTTTTTTGCATCCTTGCAAACACTTTCTTTTTTTTAACCAAGCAAAAAAGAATATGCAAAACTTGTCTTGAAGCTTGGCCTCTGCCATTGGCGTACATGATCACTCTACATATCTTCAGCTCACCGTACAGTGCTATCAGGATATGCTCAGCACACTCCAAGCGAGTAGACCATTTGCAAGAAAATCACAGCAGGTGCATAGCAGAAGCTTCTTTCAATTTCTTGGTTTTGTCCTATAGCAACACAAGATCTTTAAGATAGTCATTTGCAACAGTGGCAAATAGGTCATGAAGACATCTCCATATTTCTTCAGGTTTGATCCCAATTCCGTGTCTGACACCTATTTCATTCCCTATTTGCAGGCGTCATTCTGCGTGACTCCCATGGCGTAGCCCAGGTGCGCCACGTCACCGGCAACAAGATCCTGCGTGTCCTGAAGGCCAAAGGACTGGCCCCCGACCTGCCCGAGGACCTGTACTGGCCTGATCAAGAAGGCTGTCAGCATCAGGAAACACCTGGAGCGCAACAGGAAGGTCTGTATGGCTGTTGATGTTGATTTGTTATGTGTGGCTCATGTGATCGGTGAATGGTTCCTGTTGTGTGTTGCTGTTTGACTTTGTGAACTGGATTGATGTGCTACTGCTGGAGCAGTTATTTGTAGTACAATGCTTTTTTCGATCACCCCATCATGTAATGAGAAATGAAATTTGTCATATCGAGTGTGGAAAGAAATCAGTTTCTGAAGAGGCAATGAGTGTAGGTCAGACATTCTTGATTACACAAAGCATGCTGATCGAACCATTTTCTGTTAGTGTGCTTGATTGGCACGGAACATTTGGTGCATGCGTATGTTGAAAGAAAACGGTCAAAAGGATTTCTCTCTGAGTTTTCTGTGTGGCATTGGATGAAAGGTGGAGTGTTGCCCAGGAAAAAGTTTAGTGCACACCAACCACATTTCAAAATCTGCCAGTACTTGCATGTGTAAATAGATGGGTTGAAATACTTTTGACAGATTTCAGAATTAATTTTCATTGTCGATTTGCAGGCAAAAGAATTGTCCAAAACTCATTCTTGGTTTCACCATTGCCTTTAGTTGTGCGTTCAATGTAGCATTAGCTAGGAAATATTTGCAAATGTGTGGTAGTGTGTATGGAATTTTCTGGTCGTAGTGATGTCTTCACAGGGGAAGAAAATGAACAGAACTTAACCATAGAATAGAAATAAGCTTTTTTTAAAAAAAAGTTCATTTGTAGTTATTAGTATAAAATTCATATATCAATTTCAGTAAATTTAGATGAAACCGACTCATTTTCTAGAACGATAGTAAATTCATTGGCTTCAGAAGGGATAATCATATAGGCCTATAATAATGTCACAATTTCATCTCACCTTCATGCAAAGGAGTTGCTTCCTGTTGCAAGAAAGCAGGACATGTGTTGTGTTGTTGTTTTTCAGGGGGTTTGCAGAACATGTATTTGCGTTGCAGTGTCCTTTGTCACAGCTGAAAAAAACTTAGGCTGTGCACTTGTCTGTTTTCATGTCCTCGTTCATCATAACTGCCTGAAATAATTTTAGGTGTGGTGGTGGTGGGTTTTTTTTATGTCTGTTTTCGTGTCTTTGTTCATAACTGCCTGAGATAATTTTAGCTGAACACACGGCAGTGTGGTGGTGGTGGTGGTGGTTTTTTTTTTACTTCTGTTTTCGTGTCTTTGTTCATAACTGCCTGAGATAATTTTAGCTGAAACACACGGCAGTGGTGGTGGTGGTGGTGGTGGTGTTTGTTTTTTTTTTACTTCTGTTTTCGTGTCTTTGTTCATAACTGCCTGAGATAAATTTTAACTGAACACACAGCAGTGGTGGTGGTGGTGTTTTTTTTTACTTCTGTTTTCCTGTCTTTGTTCATAACTGCCTGAGATAATTTTAGCTGAACACGCGCAGTGTTGGGTTTTGTTGTTGTTTTTTTAAAAATCCATTCATGGTAAAAAAAAGTTTTTGAATTGACCCCAACTTTCTCCGTGTGTGCAGGACAAGGATGCCAAGTTCCGCCTTATCCTTGTGGAGAGCCGCATTCACCGCCTGGCTCGCTACTACAAGAAGAAGAGGATCCTTCCTCCCACCTGGAAGTAGTAAGTATCGGGCGCTTAGACATACAAAAAAGGGGGGGAGTAATAGTCCTAGGAATGAGGAGATAGGCTACAGTTGGAGCCTCTAGTCTGTTCTGTTGAGTTAACCCTTATTCCCCCCGAGGTCACAATCAATCAATCAATCAATCAAATTTTTATTTCCAGATGGTACATTGAGTAAGCATCGATTTGCTTTTTTCCATCAAGCCACACAGTTCATTCACTGTGAAACTCTGTCAAAGGGAGGTAATTTTTTACAACTTTCAATAGTCGCTACACAAAAAACTGATTGAATATATTTATACTAACTTTTACTGCAAGAAATGTTGTTTCCTGCATTCTGCAATAATTAAAGCACACACTGGGCCAGGTGCTTTTGCAGTTTACCCCCCCCCCCCCAAAAAAAAAATTACATAATTTTTTTTTTTGCTATCGGTATGGCAATTATCTCTTCCATCAAACTTGTAAACAACAGTATCTAGGCCACACTGCCCCATCTACTCTATCAGTCTTAACAATATTCCAATGGAAAAAGCCTTTAAATCTGCACTATAGGCTTCCAAATCCTCTCTTAGAAGCCATCTTAACCATTGCTCATAAGATTTATTTAGCAAGCTTTAGAAATTTATTATTTGCTCAAAACCCTACCAATTTGAACACTGAAAAGTTCAGAACATAGCGGCATCTTGTTCATGCAAAGACGAGAACTCTCGTGAGAGTCTCGTTTATGTAAACAGTGGCGGCTCCCATAATACGCACATGGTTTGCGGGCGCTACAGGGTTACGTTATAAATGGGCGCAGCAGGGGGATAAGGGTTCAGTGTTGATTCTAGGGTGCGCCCTTGCGGGATTCCCGCATTTTTTTCAACTTTGCCGCAAAATAATGTGACCAGTGCGCCCTGACGGACGCAAAAAAAACTGTGGATAGCGCATATTTGAACAAACAGTGCGCCCCCGCAACTGCCGTTTGTATAGTTTCAAAATAGCGCTACATGCGTTGGTCATTACGTTGATACCCCAGGGACAGCAGGATGCACAGATCAGCGCCCACAGTCATCACAATCGTCACAAAGCGGCTGGTCTGACGTCATTTCCCTACTCATTTACGCCATTACGTCATTTTTCAAAGGAGCCGTGTACTCCTCCTCAAACAAGTGACGTCATTGTAACAGAGATCGTTAGTGGTGTTAGTGGAAGAGGCCGCGTCCCGGCAGGGTTCAAAGCTGGCAGACCGAAGAGTTTTCAAGGTGGTTTTTCAGATCTGGCTAGACAAGTAGCCCGTGCTTGGCAACAATAACGATGGCATAGGGTAGACTATCGGCTGGATATCAAAAATGACGTTGACCACCACCCCCCCCCCCCCCCCCCCCCCCCCCCTCTCTCTCTCTCTCTCTCTCTCTCTCTCTCTCTCTCTCTCTCTCCTCTCTCTCTCTCTTCTCTCTCTCTCTCTCTCTCTCTTCTCCCCCCTCTCTCTCTGCATGGGAGGAAAAACAAGACTTTGATATTGGATTTCACCTCTTTTCTCATCCAGATCTAGATCTCTCTTTAACAGAAAATCTCTCTCTCTCTCTCTCTCTCTCTCTCTCTCTCTCTCTCTCTCTCTCTCTTCTCTGCCATATGGGAGGAAAAGATAAGACTCAAGTATTGGCTTTAACCCCTTTTTCTCATCTAGATCTAAATCTAGTTCTCCCTCCAACTCTGAATGGAAATACAAAATGGACTTTTGACATCCCTTCCTCCCTCCCCACCTCTCTCTCTCTCTCTCTCTCTCTCTCTCTCTCTCTCTCTCTCTCTCTCTCTCTCTCTCTCTCTTTTCATATGGTAAGGGGGGGTGGGGGGGTAAGACTGATTTTGGCTCTTGCCTCTTTTTTCATCTAGATCTAGCTCTCAAACTCAAAATGTGGAAATACAAATTTGACTTTGGCTCTCTCTCCTTCCTCCCTTCCCCCCCCCCCCCCCCCCCCCCCCCCCCCCCCTCTCTCTCTCTCTTTCTCCTTTCCTCCCCCCTCTCTCTCTTGTATACAAACAATACATCTCCTGTATCTATGTAGTATGTATCCCTCCACATCTGAATGTACCACAATCTTCCCCACCCTTTCTCTCCCCCCCCCTCCTCTCTCTGTCTTTCCTGTGTAAGAAAATCATTTTACAGACCAGCTGCAATACATAAGGTGTATATCCTGTCTGCCTACATACCAACCTGCTTGTTTTGTTGCTCGTTCTTGAAAAATAGCAGAAATCAGAGTACTAATGGTATTATGAGCAAATACTACTTACTACTTGTCCCCTTTTTTATGAAAAGGGGGGAGGGGGGCAAATGCCCCCTTTTTTTCATTTCAGGGGGCCCTTGGGCCCCCTTTTTTGAAATCCTAGAATCAACACTGGGGTTAAAAAACACGTGCTGGCATCATATGTGGCCTAGTTGTTAACTTGCTTGTGCTGCCAACTGTTTGTGAGTGGGGGGTTTTTTGGTGTTTTTTTTTTAAAGTCGTGCGTTATTTTGTGTGTGTAGGGGGGAGGGGGGTTGCACATATTTTGTGTAAAAGATCAACCTTTACAAGTTTTTTTTCAGGGGGAGGAGGGGGGGGGCTGGATTGTTTTTTTTTTTTCTTTAATAGAAATGTCATGATTTGTAAAGGTCACAGAAAAAGATTTTTTCCTTTGGATTCATGGAAAAGATGGAAATAACAGGAATAGTGCTGAATCCCATATTTGTTTTGTGTATGTAATTTATCTGCCTATCAAGCATAGCAGATAAAAATTGTACAAAGTGTATAAAAAGGAAAACATCGGATCACCAACTACAGTAATCACAGATGACTGCACTGTGGATATTTTATTGTAGTGGTTTCATGTAGTTAACTCCATCAGCTTGATGTATACTATTTTACACTCATGTGATAACATCCACTATTGGAGCGTGTTAGTGGATTTTTGTCATTCGTGCTATGCGTTTTATTGTTTTTTCATTGGTACTTAATGTTCTCTTTTGTCTGTTTTCTTGCAGTGAATCCAGCACAGCCTCGGCTCTCGTTGCCTAAACTCAAAGGAAATGTGAAAAGACTGTCATGAGTTATCGGTGAATGAATAAAAAAAAAAATCAGTTTTAGACAGTGGCTGCGTGTTTATAATTGTGTGTGCATGCTGCGTGTGTGTGTGTGTGCATGCTCTGTGTATGTGTTTATTTACTCTTTTATATCGAGGATAATGGAATAAGCAATCATATGCTTTTTTATATCCAGTCCCCGTGTGTATGCAGTTTTGTAAATGTCAACTGTTCCCACCTGCACATGATGGCCTACTCTTACAAAAAGCGTAACAGGATTTAATGTGTGCGCAAGATGTTCTGCGTGCATTCGCACACGGGGCCTCAGTTTATAGTCTTATGTGAAAGACTTTTGGGGGAAGTGGAGTCAGCACTGATGTTAACTCCAGAGGAAAAATTTCCTTGACAGGGAATTGAACCCGGGTCGTCAAATTGCAAGCGCAATGTTCTGACCACTAGGCTATATCCTGTCCCTGGGTGTGTGTTCGTAGGGTTCGCACAAATCCTAAAAAGCCCTAAAAGGCCCTGAATTTTGAATAGCCCATTTAGGGCCCCATAAAAGCCTTAAAAATGACATACAAGCCCGCGCCTGAAGGCCCCAAAAAGCCCTAGAAGTGGGAATTATGAGTGAGAATTTCTGTTGATTTAGATTTTTAAAAAAGTATTCAAAATTGCACTTATGAAAAACAAAGGCAAGGTTGAAGAAGTGTGTCCAAAGATCGTTATTTTGCAGATACGATTTTGTTGTCTGCTATTCGTATAACGCTGCCTATTTTGCCAAGGGAAGTAAATTGCCTCCATTGCCAGCCCATGATTGCTTTTAATCTGGCATTAACTTGGCTCTATAGATCCAGACACCTGCAGTGTTGGTCAGTTTGAACAACGCTCTCAAACTTGTAAGGTGGAGGAAGCTTGACTTGCGGGCTCTGTCTTCCTATTGACCCCATGGGCCATAGCATGACCCCTCTCCACCCTCCCCCCTCCTCCCCTGCTATGATACGCAGGCAGATATCAATAAACTTATTGAATAGACAGAACTCGACCATATGTCTTCTATTTCAAACAAAACAAAGTGTATGTTTATAACCACTCGGCAAAAAAGACAAATTGCCTCCTCCAATTGCACCACCACTAAAAGTTCATCACAAATGACAAACAAGCAGCATTAAAAGCTCAAAGCATTTTTTAAAGTATATTAATTTCATTAAAATGCACAAAGTACACTTGTGAATGACAATAAATGAATTTTCAAGAAATGCCTGCAAATCTTATGAATTTTGAGAGACGGGAGAACTTTTAAAGATTTACATATCACCAGCCTGCAAAAAATAAAACTGAACATGGGTTGAAGAAAATGTTGTGGAAGAAAATCTTGTCATAAATGTATAAAGTGGGGACATCCATGATAAAATGAAATTCATCCCTTAAAACAGATATTACATTTTGAACACATTCTTTATTCCTGTGGTGTTATGGAAACGTCCAACCTCAATAGGCAGCTTGGGACAACTACAAAGAAATTTTTAAAAGTGTAAACATATGGTAGACGAGTTATATATTTTCCTCATCAAATTCGATCTTATAGTTTCTATAATAAAGGCATCTTCGATTATCCCACTGCTCAGGTCTCCATTCATTAACATTTTTTTTTTTTTCAAGAAGGCTTTGATGTATGTGAATTTGTAGAATTAATACTTAAATAAAACTGTCTCTCCCACAGTCAAATCTGCTTTGTACTAAGATTTTTTTTTTTGTATCATATTTGTGACGCTCCGCCATGAAATGAGTCGCTTAGCACATTACCCAATTTTGCTCTAGGAGCCATTAAAGGCAGGTAGGGGTCAAGTTGTCAATTTTGAGATTTTGATTAATTATTAAACTATATCCGTTTATCTACCTTATAATGAAATATCAAGGCATAATTTTTATCCCTTTTGCTTTTAAATATGTTTTGAAAATACCCAAGCCCTCATTCTGACAACGTGTTACGAAAATAAACTTGTCCGTTTCTCATTTTGCCCATCTTGCAGTCTATCATTTCAAATTGTAATAACTTTGCACAGAATTGTCCGATTTTCAATCTGTTTTTTGTATTTGATAGCCACTTTATTGCACATTAATAACATGTCAATAACTAAAAATTGACCTCATGTGCACTCCGTCTCATTATGTGGTGGAGCGTCACATTTAGCCATGCTGATTGAATCAAATATTTGTCATGTAAATCTTTCATCATCTGGTAAACATTTGACTATAGCTTTTCAAACTTAACTGGAAGTCAAGCAGCTGCATCCAGAAACGAACCATTCAAACAGTGACCAAAATAGACCAGGGATATCTGCCCGTTTCTCCATATACTAATGAAGTTGACATTGTACACTTTAAACGAAAACTGTATTTTAAAAACTTGAACAGAAACTTATCAAATTTTTGCTATATTTTCATATCCCCAAATTTCACATCCATACAACAAAGCAGGTACAACGATTTTATGGAATAGATGGAGAGTCACATTTATAGTTAGTTGTATTTGCCGTACAGCCCTTATCAAACTATACATGATCTCAGTAGCTTTATCATAAGCATTTTTCTTGCCCATAATGTCACATCCATACAACAAAGCACTTGCAACGATTTTATCGAATAAATCAAGTGTCACACGTGTACGCAGTTCTTTTTGCTGTGCAGTCCTTGTCAAACTAAACATGACTTTAGTAGCTTTGCAAAACTACCACTCCTACTGAAGTTGATTCCTAAATATTTACAACTATTAAGAACTTCCAGCGCTTTTCCGCCATACATAAACATATTACGAGATTTATTGTGGCTGAATATCATTGATTTTTGTTTTCACTAGATTCATAAGTTTCCATTGAGGACAGTAAGTATCCAAATTGTCTAAAGCATCTTGTAAACCACCTTTGAAGTGGAGAATAAAATGGTATCATCAGCATAAAGTAAAAGTTTAACATTGGTGGTTAACATTTTGGCATCAGATAAAAGTTGAATATGCAGAGGTAATAAAATTCTGATAAACATTGTTCCAAATCATTCAGAAACTGTGTGCTACTTCATGTCAATATTACTTCCCCTTCACAAGCTATATATCATCTTAAAAGAGTTCCATCCCCTAATTGTTCGAAGTTGCTTAGTAATCCAGGTCAAAGCTTTCATGTCATGGACATGAAACAGCAATTTTTGTATGAAATTGTAGACTTACTGTTCACCTGTCTGAATATAAGGCGAAAGTAAATGATTGTAGACATACATGTTTTTCAATTTGTGAACATAAAGTAAAATTTGAAATTCTTGGTTTAATGACAAGTTGTGAAAAGCTGAAGGCAACAAGTTAAGCTGTAAGTTAGGAATTGCAGATCTGAATGGGGACCTGCCCCTAACATCTTATTCTCCGAGCTGTGGAGATGTGTTGTCTATCTTCCCATGTACATGACAGGGTGAAGGATAGGGGGTGGAAGGGAGGGGGCAGGGAGAAAGGGGTTTGAAAGGGGAGGGAGGCAGGGAGACAGATAGGGGGGTGGAAAGAGAAGGGAGAGATATTTATTTATTTATTTATTTATTTTATTCTTTTATATCGAGGTTAATGGGATAAGTACTCATGTGCTTTTTTCATCCAGTCCCCATGTGTCTGCAGTTGTGTAAATATTGTCATCTGTTCCCACTGGACTGGGACTGGGAGAAACATAGGGGGGTGGAAAGAGAAGGGCAAAGGGACGGGTGGGGGGTGTGGAAAGGGAGGGGGGGGGGTGTAGTGCAGGCTGAAGCCTACTCATTATAAAGTACTGCTGTATACACTTCGTATCTTGTCTGGCACAACTCTACAAGCAAAAGCCAATGGGATAAGGAAACAATAAAACAAGCAGATTATAAGATTACTAATAACAATTGGGGAAAAAAAAGAAAAAGAAAAGGGGGGTAGTTGTGCTCTTGTAACGATGCGCTCTTCTCATGGAGAACAACCTGAATTTCAGGCAGAAAAATCTGCTGTGGCTAGCATTGGTATACAATACAAAACAATACAACACTATAATACAATACAATGCAACACACTACTATACAGTGCAAAAAAATTCAATACAATACACTACAACACAATACACTACAATACAATGCAACGCTCTACTAGACAGTACAATACAAATCAATACAATACAACACAATACAACAATACAATGCAACACACTACTAGACAGTACAAAAATCAATACAATACAAAACAATACAACACAATACACTACAATACAATGCAACACACTACTAAACAGTACAATACAAATCAATACAATACAACACAATACAATACAATAATACAATACAATACACCACTACACAGTACAAAACAAATCAATACAATACAAAACAACACAACACAATACAATGCAACACACTACTAAACAGTACAATACAAACAGATACAACACAATACTATACACTACAACGATACAATACAATGCATCACACTACTAAACAGTACAACACAAATCAATATGAAACAAAACAATACAGTACAATACTCAGAATTCCTTCAGGACAGTACTCAAGTCACTTCACCTGTATCCCACAAAAGCCGCCAATATACCATAACCTGCATCATACTTTAATTATACTGGGTGTTGTCCCAGCTTGGTAGTTGCGAAAAAAAAGCTGATCTATATGTAAGCCCATATACTATCAATAAAAACATCGATAAACGTTGGCTTGTATCCCCCTCCCTCCCCTCCCACCCCCTTCCTATCCGCCAATGGTGGCGTGTGGATGATAGGGGCAGAAACAGGTGGTGTAGAGAGGTCTGTGTGACATGTGTGTGACATTGTGTGTGTGTGTGTGTGTGTGTGTGTGCTGATTGAATTGAAACACAGGCTGGCTTACAGTAAGACGGTGGGAACTGCTCTAATTGTATAATGATGTGTATGGTGTGTGTCTCTCTGCCTTAAGCTGTGAAGAAAAAAGAGGGGGGGGGGAAACACACATCAGATCGTGTCTTTGTTTCTGGAAACATTGCTGTAATTGTGGTGGTGTCATCTGCATCTAGCAAGTTGTGAAAAAGGGGCAAAAGAAAATATTCCATCAGTAAGATTCTGTTCTAATGTATGGAGGTATTGCTTATAACTGTGTGGCCTTTACCTTGCATGTGTGAAGGAGAGAGAGAGAAGAATGGCAGCACTCAGATTGTGTTTTGGAGCAACTAGTGTGATGATTCATGCTGATCATGCAGTCTACTCCCTGAAATAATTCAAAAGATAATCAGTATCGTAGGAGGTGACGGGACATTTCTGATTGTCAGTGCTAACTGATGCTGTGACAAGTTTTCTGAGGTAAAGCAAAGTTATCAGTTTTTAAAGTGTGTGGGAGGTAGGCTAGTTTGCAACGTAACCGCTGCGTATCACAAGGTGCAGAAAAGTCTAGAAATCCATGATTTTTTGTTTATAACATGAGAAGTCTAGAAATATGTAATTTTTTAAACACGAGACATTTAGAAATCTGTGATTTTTTTAAAAACACAAGACGTTTAGAAATCCGTAATTTTTAAACATCAGACATCTAGAAATCTGTGATTTTTAAAGAAATCAGAGTCTAGAAATCCGTGATTTAAAAAAAACAACACGTGTCGTCTAGAAATCCGTGATTTTTTTAAACACGAGACGTCTAGAATTCTGTAGACGGTATCTATAAAACATCAGAAAGAAGTCTAGAAAACAGTACCTGTAAAACATTTATCATTTGTTATTATTTATTCTTTTAAATCGTGGATAAAGGAATAAGCACAAACGTGCTTTTTTTTTTTCATCAGAAGTCTAGAAATCCTAGGCCTACTTAAAACATCAGAAATTTAGAAACAGTACTCTTAAAGCAACAGAAGTTTAGAAATCTGCACAGATTAAACACCAGACAAAAAGGCTGTAAAAATAATAATCTAATGTTTTAAAAAAGAAGCTACACTTTATTGT
>CM060337.1:44434265-44444570 GCA_030674155.1 Stramonita haemastoma
GGGACGGTAAAACAAGTGGTTCAACAAAAATTTGAAGGGCTTCATTACTTTGTGTCTGGGACCAGGAGGTATGATGGTCTTGGCCTGTAGAAATGTGATATTAATTTTTAATTCAGTGCTTGTACAGTTGATGCATAAAATTGCAGGTTTTCAGATATTTCAAGACAGGGCTACAGCACTGGTGGTCAGAGTGCTGCAGTGCAAGGCAGTTCCACTGCATTGCAAAACACAAAATAACAAAAAAAGATTAAATAACAAAAAAACATAAACAAAAAGAGGATTAAACAATAAACTTTAAAAAAAGGGAAACAAAACTGAAAATACTAAACAAAATGAAGCTTACTGGCTAGAACGAGAAGCCAAACTATACACAACTGAAAAAACATGTACGCAAAACAAAGCAAATGAAACAAAAAGTGACAAACAAACAAAAAAAAAGTATTACAAGTAAAAAATCCCGTTCTGGACTAAGAGGGTTAAAGCGCCATGTATTGTCATCTTCATTATTTGTGTAAGTAGTTGTGTGGTAAGTTTGGAATGATGATGTGAGAACAACTGGACTGGTGCTTTGCAGATGACGAAACTATAAGTGAGATAAACTAAAAGAAACAACTGAAAAAAAAACAAAAAAAACATTAAACCAGTATCACATAACCTGAAATGATCAAAATAAAATAAAATGAAATATAACCAGTTACCCATCAAAAAAAAAAAAAATCTGCCAAGAAGTGGGACACATCTGCTCTGCAGTAAAAGGAAAACATAAACTAAAAGAGTGAACCACCACCATCTCCCCCACCACTGATACAAACAAAAACAGGCACACCAAGTGCAAAACTTCCCAACCAAAGAAAAGTAACAAAAAAACCCCAACCAAACAAATAAACAAAACCAAATGGGGAAAAGTTCTTGCAAGAGATCAAAGGAGAACATGTATCAACATCATCATCGTTATCAGTCTGTTGACCAAGATGGTTATCATCATCATCATCATCATCATCATCATCATCATCATCATCATCATAAAGGGACATGAGCAGTGCAGTAGGAAACAGTTGAGGTTTTTATTGTTTTGTTTTTTAAAACTGCTCTGTCTTCAACCTTTCACAGCAGCACGGACATTCTTGGTTTGAAAAAAAAAATCCAGCAGCTTGTGAGGGACAGTGACTATATATATATATATATATACATGTGGATTTTTTTTCTTTCTGAATGATGGTAGATTTGTTTTACCAGGTACCAGCTGGGTCTGAACAGGTTCACACAGGTCTGGCAGTATCACAAGCCTTCTTCATCACTTCACTCATCAGGTACAGATTAATTTGTATTTTTTTTCTCTCTGTCTTGTCTGATCTATGTACATGTATATATATCTTTATTATATAAATGCTGTATTTAATTTGATTTGTTCTGCCCCCTCTCCCTCTTGATGTGCTTAGTATGCTATTGAAAGATTGCATTTTGTTTTTCTGTCTTTTAGTCTGGCATTTCTGTCTGTCTTTTAGTCTGACATTTCTGTCTGTCTTTTACCTATTTTTTTTTGTCATATTTTTTCTGGAGAGGGGGGAATGTATTCCATGTTGAAAATTTTTGCTACAATGTGGAAAAATCTGGTTGTTAACAGATACAACTACTTACAAGGAGGACACAGCACTGGCAGCGCCCATACCACCATGAAGTAGAACAGAGAGGTTCTGGACTAAGGGCCAGGTGAGGAAAGGAGTCCTGTGTCACTCAAATAGTTGAATCCAATTATTAGGCTGCGTGAAAATCAGGTAAGAAAAGGAGTCCTGTATTTCTCTGTTTTAGAGATAATAAAGTATTTTGAATTTGAATTTGAATTCTGTGTCACTTGGATAGTTGAATCCAATAATTAGGCTGTGTGAAAATCGGGTAAGAAAAGGAGTCCTGTATTTCTATGTTTTAGAGATAATAAAGTATTTTGAATTTGAACTCTGTGTCACTTAAATAGTTCAATCGAATGACTAGGCTGTGTGAAAATCGGGTAAGAAAAGGAGTCCTGTATTTCTCTGTTTTAGAGATATTGCCTGAGTTAGTAATTTGTATATGTTTCATTTATTTGTATCATTAGTTATGATGCACTTTGTAATTGTTGTTACCTTATCATTTATTTGTATTGTTAGTTATGATACAATTTATGTTACTTTATCATTTATTTGTATTGTTATAATGCACTTTACTGTATACTACTTTATCTATATACAATGTATTATCATTTATAGTGCCTTTTGTTGTATTTTACTTTTGTCTATATGTATTGTTAGTTATGATACACTTTGTTGTTATTTTACATTATCAGTAATTTGTATTGTTAGTTATAATGTACTTTGCTGAATGTTACTTTATTTATATGTATATTATAATACACTTTCCTGTATGTTACTTTATAATATGTATTATTAGTTATACTGCACTTTTCTGTGTGTTACTTTATAATATGTATTATTAGTTATACTGCACTTTTCTGTGTGTTACTTTATCTGTATGTGTTATTAGTTATAATGCACTTTCCTGTATGTTACTTTATCTTTATGTATCATTAGTTATAATGCACTTTCCTGTATGTTAATCTATATGTATTATTAGTTATAATGCACTTTCCTGTATGTTACTTTATGTGTATTATTAGTTATAATGCACTTTCCTGTATGTTACTTTATATGTATCATTAGTTATAATGCACTTTCCTGTATGTTACTTTATCTATATGTATTATTAGTTAGAATGCACTTTCCTGTATGTTACTTTATCTATATGTATCATTGGTTAAAATGCACTTTTCCTGTATGTTACTTATCTATATGTATTATTAGTTAAAATGCACTTTCCTTTATGTTACTTTATCTGTATGTATCATTAGTTAAAATGCACTTTCCTGTATGTTACTTTATATGTATCATTAGTTAAAATGCACTTTCCTGTATGTGTATGTGTATTGTTATTCATAGTGCCTTTTGTTGTATTTTACTCTACCTGTATGTATTGTTAGTTAGAATACACTTTGTTGTATGTTACTTTATCATTTATTAGTATTGTTAGTTATTAGAACTCTTGGCTGTATATTTCTGTATCATCTATATGTATTGTTACTTATAATTCACTTTGCTGTATCCCACCTTTGAACCTAAGTACAAAGGTTTGACTATTTTATTATTATGGGGTTTTTTTTTTTTGCGCTTGGCTTCATGTATGTTATGTTACTTTTACCTGTGAGCACAGTCCTTTGACTACTTTATTAGCATGTTGTGTTATACTTTTTTTTCTTTAATCCTGTCTTTAACATAGAGTACATACATCTCTTTCCCCAGGTACTCTGCAAGGCTTAGCAGCCAGCTAGCTGTGGTCATGCCAACACCACACAATAGGTTAAACTGGTAATAGTTGTGTCTTTGAGACCTGGTATAGGTATGCCAGTAAGTAACTGTAACTAAAAAGGTAAGGTAAAGGTGTCTCATAACCTGTGTGGTCGTAGGGGAGCGAGGCGACAGAGACCTCAGCTTCTCTAGGGACCAGCATGTTGAGGGCGGCGCCCATCTCCTCTCCCTCACTGCTTTACCTTCCCTGACCCTAAAGAGGGCAGGTACCCATTGACAGCTGGGTGAACTGGGGGACTGTACTGAAGCCAAGGCACGCAAACGGACACCCATCCAACTAACTGGTAACCACGCTCGACACTGCTTAACTTGACTGGGGGAAAGCGAGCGCTCTGACCGCTGAGCTATCCTGTCCCCAACTGTAACTACTACCAGGTAATAATGTCTGTGCAACCTGGTATAGGTATGCCAATGGGTTTGTATGTATTATGTATTTTGTCTTTATATCTGCTATGCATTTGGCCGGCCATTCTGTCTTGTTTTGTCTGTGGATGTCTATCTGTGTTTGCATTTCTGTCTGTCCGTCTGTCTGTCTACATCTTTCTGAGGTTCTTCATTTCATGTTGAAAGTGTTTCCCTGCCAGGTGACAGAATCAGTCTGTTGACAGAGCTGCTGCCCAGGTGTCGGCACCTGATGGCACACCTGATGCAGTGTGGACAACCAGGTGGTGTGATTCTACCTCTGAGTCCAGGTGAGAGAATTTCAGATTTCATTTCGTAGACGCTTTCGAGTTATGTACGTTATTAAATGTGATGCGTAGACATGCTAGTTAAACTTAGCCACTTTAAGTGAGGTATACTGAATGTCTTACTGAATGTAATGTGTTTGATAGTTAACCTTTGACCTAGACAGTTTAAGTGATGTATGTTTTTTTAATGTGCTGTTAAGTTCAACTTTGGGATTGACAGACTGACTGGTGATGATTTATTTACCGCTTTCAGGGCTGGAGTCCTGTGCTGAGGACGGTGTGTGTGTGTCACCGAACTGTCAGCACAGCTTCCAGTCTCCTTGAGAGGTAGGTATATTTCTGTATAATAAAGCTACCCCCCCCACACACCCTCCCAGTTTTCTCTCTTTGTTTGGCTTGTGGTTCAGTCTTTGAAGATTTTCCAATTCGATTGAATGTTGCCTTTAATTTCTATTTAATCTGAAATGAGATTAATTTATTAATTTTTAAAAAAAAAAAAATTTTTTTTACTGTAGCTCACTTGTATTGGTGATTAGGCTGCTGTTACTTTTGTGGAGGACATGTGTTTAACAATGTAAAACTCACCAGCTCTCTTCAAGTCCAGCATCATCAAGGTCTGTGTCGAGCATCGGTCATCGAAGGAAGTGAAGGAAAATGAAACAGATAATACTTTTGTGTATGTGACGGCGACTGTATATAATAGACCTTTTTTTTTTTTTATATCATGTCATTGTGTCCATGTTAGACATTCACTCTGCCTGCCTTTGTCTGTCTGTCTGTCCTGTCTGTCTGTCTGTCCTGTTTGTCTGTCTGTCTGTCTGTCCTGTCTGTCTGTCTGTCTGTCTGTCTGTCTGTCCTGTTTGTCTTTCTGTGATGCCAAGTCTGGGTTTTTGTTTGTATTTTTTTTCCTCCCTTTTTTTTCTGTCTGTGTTTTTCTGCAGGTCTGCATTTCATGTTGGAAATGTTTCCCTGCCCTGTGATAGAATCGGTCTGTTGACAGAGCTAATGTCCAGGTGTTGGGACCTGACAGTGTCACACCTGCCCTGTGATAGAATCGGTCTGTTGACAGAGCTAATGTCCAGGTGTTGGGACCTGACAGTGTCACACCTGCCCTGTGATAGAATCGGTCTGTTGACAGAGCTGATGTCCAGGTGTTGGGACCTGACAGTGTCACACCTGCCCTGTGATAGAATCGGTCTGTTGACAGAGCTGATGTCCAGGTGTTGGGACCTGACAGTGTCACACCTGCCCTGTGATAGAATCGGTCTGTTGACAGAGCTAATGTCCAGGTGTTGGGACCTGACAGTGTCACACCTGCCCTGTGATAGAATCGGTCTGTTGACAGAGCTGATGTCCAGGTGTTGGGACCTGACAGTGTCACACCTGCCCTGTGATAGAATCGGTCTGTTGACAGAGCTGATGTCCAGGTGTTGGGACCTGACAGTGTCACACCTGCCTGCATGGAGGGGAGCCAGGCCATAGGATTCGACCACTAAGTCCAGGTGAGAAAATGACAGACTTCATGTGTAACTTGACGACCTAAAGTGGTATGATTAAATGAATGTAATATATATATATGTATGTATGCTAGTGAAGCTTCATAGGATTATTCAGTATGTCTGATAATAATAATAATAATAATAATAATAATAATATATGGGATATTTATTGCGCTGAATTTTCTAGAGAACACAAATCAAAGCACTGAATGACTGACTTGACTACTTAGAGTGGTATGATTAAATGAATGTTATAAATATGCTAGTGGAACTTGACAGTATTGTCACTATAACTGGTGATCACCTGCTGTTTTCAGGTCTGTGGGGCAGGAGTGGAGTGGCAAGGAGGGTACATGTAACACACAGTGACCCAGAAATGCTGTCTGTCAGCAAGGTACAGTTCTGTAATTGTACCTCTGTATTTTCAGTTTTGATTTTGCCTTTTATTTCTTACCTGACTTTTTTTTGATTTCCACTCAGCTTAGATTTTCTCATTGGATTGTTTTTATTCTTTGTTCATCCCTTTTACATATATTTATTTCTCTCGTTTCAGTGGTCATTTGAGGCAGGGTTGTTTGTTCTGTGCTGTGTGAGGTGTGATGTCTACCTGTTTGACCAAATACTATGTAAGCTGTGGTCGACCACATGAGTAGTCCGATTAGGAAAACTGGTGATATATCTGCCTGTTTTATTATTTCTTAAATTCATTTATATCAAGGATAATGGAATAAACACTCGTGTGCTTTTTTTACATTCAGTCCTGTGTGTATTCAGTTTTTGTAAATCTTGTCATCTGTTCACACTGGCAGATGACGGCCTACTCTTACAAATAGCGGAACAGGATTTAATGTGTGCGCAAGATGTTCTGCGTGCGTTCGCAAACAGGGCCTTGGTTTTTAGTCTCATCCGAAGGACTTTTGGGGGGAGTGGAGTCAGTACTGATGTTGACTCCAGAGGAAAAATCCTCTCGAAGGGGAATCGAACTCGGGTCGTCAAACTGCCAGTGCAATGATCAGACCACTAGGCTATCCTGTCCCCCTGTAGCCTGTGGTAGTTGCTTTTACATTCACGTTTCTTTTGGTGAGCACGCTTTGTCCATGCTTTTAAGTTTTTATGCTGCTTCTAATTTAGTGACGTCTGTCTGTTTTACCAGGTATCGTGGAAGCCTGACCAGCAGTGGTCAAGTTTAGCACCTGCCTTAGACAGCGGTCACTAAGGAAACGTAAGGACATATGGTGATGGTATTATTCTTGTGTGTTTAATTCATTTTTTTCTTTTTAGTTCTTTTTTGTTGTTTTTTTGGTGACATTGTGTATGTATGTTTGTATGTCGGTGAATTATCATTCATTTGTCTCTATGTCGAGTATTCACTCTGCCTGCCTGTCTCTGTATTGTTTGGGTATGCATTTCTGTCTGTCTGTCTGCCTGCCATTTTCTGTTGGTCAGTCTGTCTGTTTGCCATTTTCTGTTTGTCTGCCATTTTCTGCCAGTCTGCCTGTCTCTGCCATTTTCTGTCTGTCTGCCATTTTCTGCCTGTCTGTCTGTCTGCCATTTTCTGTCTGTCTGTCTGTCTTCCAAAGGGTCTGTGTTTCATGTTCAGAATGTTTGAACACTGTAATGTGATAGAATCCGTCTGTCATCAGATAGCTGCTGCCCCTGATGTCAACACCTGCCAGCATTCAGGGGAAACTTCTGTGACTTCAGCACCTGCCAGCATTCAGGGGAAACTTCTGTGACATCAACACCTGCCAGCATTCAGGGGAAACTTCTGTGACTTCAGCACCTGCCAGCATTCAGGGGAAACTTCTGTGACTTCAGCACCTGCCAGAATTCAGGGGAAACTTCTGTGACATCAACACCTGCCAGCATTCAGGGGAAACTTCTGTGACATCAACACCTGCCAGCATTCAGGGGAAACTTCTGTGACATCAACACCTGCCAGCATTCAGGGGAAACTTCTCTGACAAAATGCAGGTGAGGGAATTATTTCCTTCAGCCATTCAGCTCCAAAATGTCTTTCTAGTTACTAGTTAATTGACACGTAAAGGGCTCTTACAGCAGCTTTCACTGTGTTCTTCCATGTCAGTAAACAAAAAAAACAAAATGTTATTTACTTATTCATTTATTTATTCATTTATTTATTCATTTATTTATTTATTTATTTATTTATTCTTTTATTCCAAGGATAATGGAATAAGCACTCATGTGCTTTTTTACACCCAGTCCCTGTGTACGCAGTTTTGTAAATTTTGTCATTCGTTCCCACCAATACACAGTGGCCTACTCTTCTGAGAAGTGGAACAGGTTTTAACCTGTGCGCAAGATGCTCTGCGTGCGTTTGCACGTGAGACCCTGGTTTATAGTGTTATCCCCAAAAAACGCTCAGGTCACAAAACATCTTTTTGAATGCATTTTGGATTGTTCTTGTGTACATTGGTAAGCTGATTCTTTTAAATTTAAAACAAAGGCAAAAAAGTCCTGAACAGATTTGCAATTAAGTGAGTTGAAGTTAACGTGTTGCAGTGTGTTTAAATAATTGTAAATTTTAATCTTTGAAAATGTTAACAAATCGTTTAAAAATTTAAGCAAATAAAGCAATGAAGAAATAATGACATGGAGAGTAAAGAATAAAAGTCTGAAAAATGCATTCTGAAGTTCTGGTTTTTAAATTTTATTTTATTTTAAATTTATTTTATACCACTTTGTCACAGCAGATTTCTCTGCGTAAAATTCGGGCTGCTCTCCCTGGGGAGAGCGCATTGCCACAAGTGCAGCGCCTACCCATTATTTTTTTTATATATATGTACAGCCCCGAGCCGCCCTGGGGACTCCAACTCCCCAACTTTTCCTCAGGGATGGTGTCTAAACACGACACCTGTGTGCATGTTGTTTTTTTTTAAATATAATTTTATCATCTGTTCCTACCCGCACACAATGTACTGCTCTTCCGAAAGGCTGAACAGGGTGTTAACGTGTGCGCAAGATGTTCTGCGTGCGTTCGCAAACGAGGCCTCGGTTTATAGTCTCATTCGAATGTTTCAAAATGAAACGATCAGATGAATGTAATGTTTTAAGTCGAGAGATTTTCAGTGTAGCTCATCACTTGCTTGTGTTTTCAGGAACTATGAGGGTAGACTGAATCAAGCACCAGAATCCAGTGCCAAGAATCTGCTGTGGACAAGTTACCAGGGACTGAGCAGGTATAGTTTTTATCACACTTCTCTGTGTAAATTTTCCCCCATCCATTAGACCATGAGTGGTGGTCTTGGTGCTAGTCTTTTTAACAAGATGATAAACCGAGGTCCTGTGCGCTACACATCATTATTTAGCACACGTAAAAGGACCCATGGTAACCAGAGGGTTGTCCCTGGCAAAATTCTGTAGAAAAAAGCCACTCTGATAGGGAAACAAACACAGATGCAGACAGGTAAAAGAATAAAAAAAGGATGGCGCTCTACCTGGGGAGAGCAGCCCAAACTTCACGCAGAAAAATCTGCTGTGACACAAAGTGGTATAAATAAAGAAGCAAGCAAACCAACAAATAAATCAATAAATAAGCAAAGTGTAAACTGTAGTATGTGACAGGTTGCAGAGGTCACTTTGAAAAGAAGAAAAAAAGCAAAAATAAATAAAACAAAAAAAACCCATGTTGTGGCTTAAGAGTTTGTGTGTGAAATGTGGTATACTCCATTGTATTTGTTTGCAGGAAGTGGGATTAAGGTGTGCATCTGGACAAACCCCAGGTGAACAAGAAAACGGTTTGCTTTGTACCTCCTCATTCCATGAGAAAAATATTTTGTGAAATAATTATATACTTTGCGAAAGGAATTGGAGATTGCTTTTTTTGTTTGTTGTTTTTTTGTGTAGGTGGGGATGTTTAAGTGTGCATTTTCAGATTAATCCGTCAGTAGAAAGATCAAAATAATTCTTGTCTCAGATAACAGGCCAGTGTACACTCACATTTCACACTACATAATCAGTGTGCTACCCTCTCCATAGCTTTATCAAATTCTTTCAAATGAAGTTTATTTTATTTATTTTAAAAAAATGTTGGAGAAATTTCTTTCAAAGGAGTTTAATTTATAAAAAATATCCCGAAAAATTTCTTTCAAATGAATTAAAAAAAAAAAATTAAACAGTAAAGTGAGAAGATTGTTTTGTGTATGTGAGGATTTTTGTCTTTATTTGTAAAGTGATGAAGCAACACAAAATTTAAAAAAACAACAAAAAAACACCGTTTAAATCCTACACTAAAATTGTAAATACAAATACTTAACTCGAGAACAAAAGAAATTTATTTGTAGTATCATAATTCTGAATAAGACAATGCTGTAAGTGTGTTGTAAATTTACTGAAGTACATGACAACATCTAAAAGTGTATGAATCAAACTGTGGTAGTCTCTGAGCTTACTAAAGTTACTCACTGCTTCTAGGAGAGCTGTGGAGCCAGAATCCAGTGCCAAGAATCTGCTGTGGACAGGTCACCGGGGACTGAACAGGTATGGTATTATTTCCTCTTCTCTGTACTGTACCATACTTGTTTCACTGTCATTCTTATTAATCTTTCTTCCATGAAAAATGCCTATAAAAAGAAATATCTTTAAATTCCTCAAATTTTGAACATTTCACAACACGCAAATTCAACATCACTCAGTCAAGTGTGCTAAATTTAGCGCAACCCTTTTACCTGGGCTAAGGGTGGATCAGTGGTCTAGAGGTAA
>CM060337.1:44452170-44462170 GCA_030674155.1 Stramonita haemastoma
TCTTCTCCTCCCTGCTTCCTCCTCCTCTTCTTCCTTCCTCACCTTCTCCCTTTCTTCTTCCTCTATCTTCTTCTCCTCTTCTCTCTCCACACTCTACTCCCACTCCCTTCTACTACCACTCACCCCACTCCCTCTTCTCACCTTTTCTCATCTTCTCACATATACCATCTACTCAAATCCCTTCTCTCTCTCTATCGCGTAACGCATCCACAACCCATCCTACTGATTTGCACCATCCACACATCAATCTGATTCTCACCCTAACAACAACACATACTACCTGTTTCACATCCTAACATCCATACCATCTGATTCTCACTACACAACCAACAATACTGATTGTGCACACAACTACACACACAACAATACTGATTTTGCAGACATACACACAAACAATACTGATTGTGCAGCAACAACAACAACAACAATACTGATTGTGGCAGCAGCAACAACAACAATATGATTGTGCAGCAACAACAACAAACAATACTGATTGTGGCAGCAACATACAACAAACAATACTGATTGTGGCAGCAATAACAACACAAACATATACTGATTGTGGCAGCAATAACAACAACAACAATACTGATTGTGGCAGCACAATAACAACAAACAATACTGATTGTGGCAGCAATCAATCAACACAACAACAATACTGATTGTGGCAGCAACAATAACAACAAACAATACTGATTGTGGCAGCAACAACAACAAACAATACTGATTGTGGCAGCAACAACAACAAACAATACTGATTGTGGCAGCACAACAATAACACAACAATACTGATTGTGGCAGCAACAACAACAAACAATACTGATTGTGGCAGCAACAATAACAACAAACAATACTGATTGTGGCAGCAATAACAACAAACAATACTGATTGTGGCAGCAACAACAACAAACAATACTGATTGTGGCAGCACAATAACAACAAACAATACTGATTGTGGCAGCAATACACAACAAACAATACTGATTGTGGCAGCAACAACAACAACAAACAATACTGATTGTGGCAGCAAACAACAACAAACAATACTGATTGTGGCAGCAATAACAACACAACAATACTGATTGTGGCAGCAACAACAACAAACAATACTGATTGTGGCAGCAACAACAACACAAACAATACTGATTGTGGCAGCAACAACAACAAACAATACTGATTGTGGCAGCAACAACAACAAACAATACTGATTGTGGCAGCAACAAACAACAAACAATACTGATTGTGGCAGCAATAACAACCAAACAATACTGATTGTGGCAGCAACAACAACAACAAACAATACTGATTGTGGCAGCAACAACAACAACAAACAATACTGATTGTGGCAGCAATAACAACCAAACAATACTGATTGTGGCAGCAACACAACAACAAACAATACTGATTGTGGCAGCAACAACAACAAACAATACTGATTGTGGCAGCAACAACAACAACAAACAATACTGATTGTGGCAGCAACAACAACAACAAACAATACTGATTGTGGCAGCAACAACAACAAACAATACTGATTGTGGCAGCAATAACAACAAACAATACTGATTGTGGCAGCAACAACAACAAACAATACTGATTGTGGCAGCAACTAACAACAAACAATACTGATTGTGGCAGCAATAACAACACAAACAATACTGATTGTGGCAGCAACAACAACAAACAATACTGATTGTGGCAAGCAATAACAACAAACAATACTGATTGTGGCAGCAATAACAACAACAAACAATACTGATTGTGGCAGCAACAACAACCAACAACTACTGATTGTGGCAGCAACAACAACAAACAATACTGATTGTGGCAGCAACAATTAGCGTGGCTCGGTAAGTGAAATTGGAGGTAGCAGTAACAGCAGTAACTTCGATGTTGGTTTCTGCTACAAAAAACTACTACAGCAAAACTGTCGTTGTTGGTCTTTGTTGCAACTACTACAGCAGTAAGTAACGTCGCTGTTGGTTTCTACTACAACTATACGCAGTAACTGTCGCTGTTGCTTTTAAGCATCAACTACTACAGCAGTAAATTTGTCGTTGTTGCTTCTATGCTGCAACGATTACAGCATAAGTAACGGTCGTTGTTGGTTTCCGCTGCAAATACTGGCCTACAGCAGTAAATAATTGTTGTTGCGCTTTATGTTGCAACTACTGCAGCAGTAACGGTCGTTGTTGGTTTCCGCTGCAAACTACTGGCCTACAGCAGTAAATAATTGTTGTTGCAGCTTTATGTTGCAACTACTGCAGCAGTAAGCGGTCGTTGTTGGTTTCTGCTGCAACTACTAACAGCAGTAACTGTCGTTGTTGCTTTCTATACCTCATCACTACAGACAGTAAATAATTGTCGCTGTAAGTTTCTAATACAACTACTACAGCAGTAACTGTCGCTGTTGCTTTCTACTGCAACGACTACAGCAGTAAAAAAACTGTCGTTGTTGGTTTCTGCTACAACTAAGCAGTAAGTAACTGTCGCTGCTGCTTTCTACTGCAAATACTACAGCAGCAGTAACGTAACTGTCACTGCGGTTTTCTGTTGCAACTACTACATCGGTGGCCCTGTAGTCTAGAGGTAACGTACTCGTCTAGATGGGCGAGATGTCGAAGGTTCCATTTTCCACGGAAGCCGAACTTTCCTCCTATCTACTTGGTTATTAGTGGCGTAGTTGCTCGTCTTTTGGATGAGACGATAAACTGATGAGGTTCCGTGTGTAGCGCGCGCGCGCACGCACGCACGTACACACACACGTACGCACGTACGCACGCACCCACAGAGGTCGCATACGCAAAAATCTCACTGTTGGTGAACCTTGGAGCTCTACTAGCCGTCGAACGAAAAGAAAGAAAGAAGATAGATTAAAGAGAATATTTTTTCCTATCATCTCATGCTGTTACATAACCATGAGTTTGGAAGCGTCACTGACTTGATTTTCCAAGAAACTTGCTTACCCACCATCTATCTATCTATCCCTTAGTCTGGCGACCGTGGGGGCACCCATGAAGACTTGACAACCAGTTCCCTCCATTCCTCTCTCTGTTCTGCCTTTCTCAAAGTTTTGTTGAGTTCTTATCTAGGCCTGTCCATTCGCTGATGTTGTCCTCCCATCTCTTCCTTGGTCTGCCTCTTTTTCCTCCTCCCTGTGTAACGTAATTAGGTCACCGCTCAAGCAGGTGACCTAATTACGTTACACCCTGGACAGTGCCTTGCAGTATTGTTTTTGCAAGTCCTTTCGATCTTGCGACAGGCCCGGACCGGGGGGTACAGTGTTTACTGAAAAATAAAAAAGTTCAAACCTACTAAATTTGTGCAAAATCATTTGACTACTGTGGATGATTTAGTACGTGCAGTGCGAATGCAAGAATGATATAGAAAAAATAGAAAAAAAAGTAGTCAAAATTAACACCGGTGTATAGCTTACACAAATGTTGTATATGTGACAAAAATAAGCTGTGTTCCTTCTGATGTGGCAGGCGTGCTGTTGCTGTGTGGCGCTGGACTTGTGGCGAGGCCTCAGAGGGGGAGGAGATCCCTGGAAGAAGAGTGCTACGATGTAGGCAGCTGCACTCCGGCTGAACAGCCCCAGGGCACCGAGGATGAAATCTGCAAGTAGGTGTGAAAAGCGCGTGTCAACGTGCTTGTAATAATAATAATAATAATAATAATAATAATAATAATAATAATAATAATAATAATAATAATAACAATTAATAATTAATAATAATAATAATAATATAATAATAATAATATAATAATAATTAATAATAATAATGAATTTACATAGGGCTGATCTTGTAGATGAGACATCAAATCAAACGCTTTCATCTATCTCCATGTTTGACTATTGTTGATTATGGTGTGTACTGCGTGGTTTGGTGTGTGTAGCGTGTGTTGTCTCCTGTTTGTTTGGTGTGTGTGGTGTGGTGGTGGCGGTGGTGTTTGGTGTGTGTGGTGTGTGTGGTGGCGGTGGTTTGGTGTGTGTGGTGTTGTGGTGGGGTGGTGTTGGTGTGGTGTGTGTGGTGTGTGTTGTGTTGTGTGTGGTGTGTGTGTTGTGGGGTGGTGTGTTGGTGTGGTGTGGTGGTGTGGTGTGTGTGGTGTGTGTGGTGTGGTGTGTGTGTGTGGTGTGGTGTGTGTGGTGTGGGTGGGTGTGGTGTGTGTTTAGTTTATTATTTTATTTTATTCTTTTATATCAAGGATAATGGAATACAGCACTCGTGTGCTTTTTTCATCCAGTCCCCGTGTGTATGCAGTTTTGTAAATCTTGTCATCCGTTCCCACCGGCACACAATGGCCTACTCTTACGAAAAGCAAAACAGGATTTAATGTGTGCGCAAGATATTGGCGTGCGTTCGCACACGGGGCTTCGGTTTATAGTCTCATCCGAAGGACTTTTTGGGGAGTGGAGTGTTTGACTATGTATTTTGGTTGTATGGTATGGTATGGTGTGGTGTGGTGTGGTGGTGTGGTGTGGTGTGGTGTGGTGTGGTGTGGTGTGGTGTGGTGTGGTGTGGTGTGGTGGTGGCGGTGTAGTTTGTGTGGTGTGGTGTGTGTGGTGTGGTGTTGTGTGGTGTGGTGTGGTGTGGTGTGGTTGGTGTTTGGGTAGTGTGGTGTGGTGTGTGTGGGTGTGGGTGGTGGTAGTGTATTTGTTGGTGGGGGGGGTGGTGTGTGTGTGTGGTGTGGTGTAATGGTGTGGTGTGTGTGTGTGCGGCGCGCCCCCTCACACACACACACACACACACACACACACACACACACACACACACACACACACCAACGTATGAATGCATATAAACTTGTATCTTCCCCCCCCTCAACCCCCCCCCCCCTCTCTCTCTCTCTCTGTCTCTCACTCAATCTCTGTCTGTCTCTCCTTACAATACTTTAGTGCCTACATCGGCAACGTGAAGTTACGCAAGTTTTTTTTTGAAGCAGGCATTTTTGGTGTCACTTTTTCTAATGAGACAACCCCTGATAAATGAGCACATGGCGCATCAACGTCACGGCAACATATGAGGTCAGAGGGCGAAAGGTTACAACACAGGAAAGCGTGTTGTGTGTGTGTCCTAAAGCGGCTATTGTCCTTAAGTGGACAAGGGGTCATCGGAGATCAAGAAACTCCTGCCTGCATCTGGACCTCACCCTCACACTCACCTCATTCTCCTGACCGAATGGTCGTAGAGGAGACATGAGGATGTCGATAACGTCTTTCCCCTCCATCCAGGCCGGTCCTCTGCCCTGCGGATCAGCGTTGCGCTGTCCATCCCGGTCCACTCCTTGATGTTGTCCATCCAGTTCTTGGGTTGCCTTCCTCTGCGTCTGCCCCCTTCCAAGGTTCCCTGAGGAACTGTCGTGGGCAGGTGTTGTGTCGGGTGACGTGCCCAAATCACACCTTGAAAAAATCCACACCTTCTCTTCCCCTTTAGGGGAAGGATAGCTCAGTGGTCAGAGCGCTAAGCTTTCCCCCCCAGCCAAGGTTAAGCAGCATCGAGCGTGGTTACCTCTTGGATGGGTGACTGTTTACGTGCTTTGGCTTCAGTACAGTCCCCCCAGTTCACCCAGCTGTAAATAGGTACCTGCCCTCTTTACGGTCAGGGAAGGTAAAGCAGCGAGGGAGAGGAGATGGGCACCACTGCCTCATGTGCTGCCCCTATTAGAGAAGCTGAGGTCTCTGACGCCTCGCTCCCCTACGACCACATAGGTTATGAGAGACCTGACCACTAGGCTATCCCGTCCCCCTTATCCCCTACAGTGTGGGTCGTGTGTTCTATATGTGTTGATAGAAAACAAATGTGATGTAAACAGTGTAAAGATAATTTCAAGTTACTTTTGGACCGAGCTGGCGCTGTGGGAAGGTCTTTATCCAGTTAATCCAGAAATCCCTTTAACGACACCACAAAAAACCCGGGGAATATCCTGGAGTAGTAAGCAGGGGTGGGTGGGTGGGTGGGTGGGAGTAGACTTACGGGTAGAGGTGGGGTGGTGGAGGGTGGTGGAGGGTGGGGGGAGGGGGAAGGAGAAAAAGAAACTGTGAGGTGGGAGGGGGAGAGGAGGGAGAAGCGACCTTAGTGGAATAGGAGGGGGGATAGGAGGAAGGAAGGAAGGGGGGGGGGGGGGGGGGGGGGGGGGGAGGGGGGGAGAGAAGAACAGGAGATAGGAGAGAGGGGAAAGGGATATGGGGGGGGGGGAGGAGAGGAGAGAGAAACGAGGGAGGGGGGAGAGGAAAGGAGACAACGAGACTGATAGGGGAGGGGGGGGGGGGGGGGAGAAAGGGAGGGGGGTTGTAGAAAGGATTGATAGGAAGAGAGACAGAAGGGTCAATGGCGGTTTGGAAGCAGGGAACAGCAATTGTTTACAAATAGCATCAATGGCTTTAAACAACGCCTATAGTTCTGAGTAATCAATAAGCGAAGAAATGTCAAACTATAACATGCGAGGTACTTGGTTCGTACTCAAAAAAGAGAAAATTGGAGTGGTGTGTGTTGTGTGTGGGGGGGGGGGGGGGGGAGGAGGGGGGGGGGGGGGAAGGGGGGAGGATCTGTAAGATATTATATTCTTTTTAACAGGAGACAGTTAATAGGGAGAAAGAAGGTGGAGGTGGGGGTGGGGGTTAGACACGAAACTCACAAGGAAGTGGGGAGCGAAAGGGGGGGGAGGGGGGGGGGAGGGGGGGGGAGACAACATTTATGAAAGATAAACAAAGATTACCTAACACTGTAGTGCAAAATATAGTGCATAAAATAACATAGGGAGTTAAGAGAGGGGGTTTTTTTTCAAAGAATAGACAGGAAAAAAATATGCAGGCAGTGTTGATTAAGAAAAAAAAAAAAAGAGAAAGAAAAAATGAAGAAGAAAGAAAGAAAGAAAGAAGCGAAAAAGAAAGAAAGAAGAGAGAAATGAAGAGAGAGAAAAAGGAGGAAGGAAAAAAAAAAAAGAAAGAGAAAAATACTCAGCAAGGAAAGGATAAGAAAACAGAAAGAAGGAACGAGAAAAAAAAAAGAATTAAAAAAGAAAGGGAAAAAAGAAAACGAAAGAAAGGATATCAAGAAAAAGGAAAAGAAAACAACACACAAAACCCCCCCACAAGAGATGCAAGACAACACATGTTGCTTGTTTGTCCGTTGTGTTCGATGATGACCTCCAAAACAGCAGAGGAGGCAGCTGCTGTTTCGGAAACTGGGCAGAAATTTGATTATAGTGGAGATGCCTTGCCCACAGCCACCCCCACTCTCTCGGCCAAGAGGGCATAAGGACAGTCAGTGTTGGAGATGTTCCCAAAGGCCAACTAGCCCCAGGGCTGCAGCACAAGGACTGTGCAAGTCAAACTTCCAGTCAGAGAGTCATAGTCGATCCCTAAAGAGTAAGCTGACAAGATTTGCAAAAGTGCATACACACGGGGACTGGATGTAAAAAAAAACCAATGAGTGTTTATTCCACTTTCCTCCATATAAAAGAATAAATAAAAAAACTAAATAAAATAAATCTCCCTCTTCACTCTCCCTCCTACACCTACCCTACCCCCATAACCCCCCCCATAACCCCCCCCAGTGTATTGGTTTAATGTCTAACCTGATGAACAAAATAATGATTCCAATCCATCCAACCCAATCATGTTGTTTATAGCCCGCCGTCCACTCAGGCCATATCAGGGAGGGGCTGTCACCTCGTCACATTTTACAACTCATACTTATTATATTTATTTATTTATTCTTTTATTTCGAGGATAATGAAATAAGCACTCTTGTGCTTTTTTACATCCAGTCCCCGTGTGTATGACGTTTTGTAAATCTTGTCATCTGTTCCCACCGGCACACCATGGCCTACTCTTACGAGAAGCGGAACAGGATTTAACGTGTGCGCGAGCAAGATGTTCTGCATGCGTTCGCACACGGGGCCTCGGTTTAAAGTCTCATCCGAAGGACTTGTGGGGAGAGTGGAGTCAGCACTGATGTTAACTCCAAGGACAAAAATCCCCTCGACCGGAATCGAACCCGGGTCGTCAATTTGCGCGCGCAATGTTCTGACCACTCGGCTATCTCGCCCCCGTATATTAAAACTGTGCAACTATACCATACATATTAAAACTGGGGTGGGTGTGATTGCAGAATCTTCGAGGATTCCCTGACATGCATGCAGAGAGCTATGGAGGCGTGTCAACAGCTAGACTTTCCTCAGGACACTGTTCACCTGGCCTCCGATGGACTCCACTTTCTGAGGAAGAAGCTGCACAGTCACTGCTCGGAACGCCTGACCAGACTGAGGGCTGAGGAGGAAGAGGAGAGGAGAGGAAGAAGAAGGAGGAGGAAGGAGGAAGGAAGGAGGAGGAGAAGATGAAGAGAAGAAGAGAAGAAGAGGAGGAGAAGAGAAGATGAAGGAGGAGAAGGAGAAGAGAAGAGGAAAAGGAGGAGGAAAAGGGGAGGAGGCGATGGTGTTGCTGTTGCAGTTTATGTTCCTGCTGCGTGACTTTCGCGATGACAATGATGGTGGTGATGGGGTGGTGACGGTGACGGTGACGGGGGGATGGTGGTGTGACGGTGGGAAGGATGGGGGAGTCCAAGGAGAGGAAGCTTCTTATATGGGTAACTGCCAGTTTGTTGCTTTTGTTTAGTGTTTGTTGTTTGGTTGGTTTGGTTTTGGCAGGATTGTGTTGTGTTGTGGCGGTGAAGTTGTCTTCTGAGTGGTTGTTGTTGTTGTTGTTGTTGTGGTGGTGGTGGTGGTGGTGGTGGTGGTGGTGGTGGTGGTGGTGGTGGTGGTGGTGTTTTGAGGTTTGTGTAATTTGTGTCTGGGTAGAGTCGTCTGGGTACCGTTGTGTTTGGGTACCGTTGTGTTTGGGTACAGTTGTGTCTGGGTACATTTGTGTCTGGGTACAGTTGTGTCTGGGTACAGTTGTGGGTACAGTTGTATCTGGGAACAGTTATGTGTCTGGGTATATTTGTGTCTGGGTGTAGTTGTGTAGGGACCCTACGAAAACCTTCTATCAATCGTGAAGAAGCGTAAACTTCAATGGTGCGGGCATGTCACAAGATCAAAACATAACTGCAAGGCACTGTCCTAGGAGGAAGAAAAAGAGTCAGAACCAAGGAAGAGATGGGAGGACAACATCAGCGAATGGACAGGCCTAGAACTCAACCATCTCGTGAGAAAGGCAGAACAGAGAGAGGAATGGAGGGAACTGGTTGTCAAGTCTTCAGGGGTGCCCCCACGGTCGCCAGACTAAGGGATAGATAGATAGATAGATAGATAGATAGATAGGTAGATAGATAGATAGATAGATAGATAGATAGATAGATAGATAGATAGATAGATAGATAGATAGATAGATAGATTAGATAGATAGATAGATAGATAGATAGATAGATAGATAGATAGATAGATAGATAGACAGACAGTTGTGTGTCTGGGTACATTTGTGTGTCTGGGTATAGTTGTGTGTCTGGGTACATTTGTGTGTTGGGTCAGTTGTGTCTGGGTACAGTTGTGTCTGGGTACATTTGTGTCTGGGTACAGTTTGTGTCTGGGTACATTTGTGTCTGGGTACATTGTGTCTGGTACAGTTGTCTGGGTACAGTTGTGTCTGGGTACAGTTGTGTCTGGGTATAGTTGTGTGTCTGGGTACATTTGTGTGTCTGGGTACATTTGTGTCTGGATACAGTTGTGTCTGGGTATAGTTGTGTCTGGGTATAGTTGTGTCTGGGTATAGTTGTGTCTGGATACAGTTGTGTCTGGGTATAGTTGTGTCTGGGTATAGTTGTGTCTGGGTATAGTTGTGTCTGGGTATAGTTGTGTCTGGGTATAGTTGTGTCTGGGTACAGTTGTGTGTCTGGGTACATTTGTGTCTAGGTACAGTTGTGTCTGGGTATATTTGTGTCTGGGTATAGTTGTGTCTGGGTACATTTGTGTCTGGGTATAGTTGTGTCTGGGTACATTTGTGTGTCTGGGTACATTTGTGTCTAGGTACAGTTGTGTCTGGGTATAGTTGTGTCTGGGT
>CM060337.1:44469670-44534670 GCA_030674155.1 Stramonita haemastoma
TGTGTGCTATTTCAGAGGTTTTTGTCATCTTGATACTACCTTTACTTTTATTATCATGCTGTTATTTTATGGTGTTTGTGCCCTGTGTACTATGATATACCGTCTTTTTGTTGAACACGTGCGTGTAATGCCTATTGTGTCATGATTCTTTTTTTTTCATTACAATCGTATTTATATCCACACCTTATGTTGTGATGTTATTGTTATTGTTTGGTACAGTGTCTTGAAATGCTGTGACAAAAGTCTTCATCATATACCTCCATAATCATAATTTTATTCTCCCGATCTCATGTGTGCTAGGTTTTTTTTTGTTGTCGTCATTGTTTTCTCTCGTTTTTTAGGGGGTGGGTAGTTTTTTCCCCCACAATATTTTGGCGGTTTTTTTTTAATTTCATCTGCCATGATCACAAACGTGCCTTACGTCATGTTATATTCTCTTCTTCGTCGTATACACTACCTATTGTTATCTATACAGCCGTGATGTGGTGTGTGTGTGTGTGTGTGTGTGTGTGTGTGTGTGTGTGTGTGTGTGTGTGTGTGTGTGTGTGTGTGTGTGTGTGTGTGTGTTTTCTATTCTATTCTATTCTTTTATATCGAGGATAATGGGATAAGTACACTAGCGCTTTTTTACATCCTGTCCCCGTGTGTATGCAGTTTTGTAAATGTCATCTGTTCCCACCGGCACCCGATGGCCTACTCTTGCGAAAAGCGGAACAGGATTTAACGTGTGTGCAACATGTTCTGCGTGCGTTCGCACACGGGGCCTCGGCTTATAGTCTCATCCGAAGGGACTTTTGGGTGTGGTGTGTGTGTGTGTGTGTGTGTGTGTGTGTGTGTGTGTGTGTGTGTGTGGTGTGTTGTGTGTGGTGTGTGTGTGTGTGAAGTTGCTTTGAAAATTACATAATTCAATACACACACAACCTAAAGCAAAACATCAATACAGCTAGGGAAAAGAATCAAGCTACCAAAAAAAAAAAAAAAAAAAAAAAAAAAGCCAGCATACACACAGGTGTTGGTCGTGTTCAGACACCGATCCCGAAGTCCGAATGGGCTACCTAAATGATGAGGGGGGGGGGGGGGAGGAAGACGGTCGCATACTGCAAAAAAAAAAAATCTCACAAATGGTGAATATCGGAGCTCTAGGGGGAGGGACACCCCCCCCCCCCCAAAAAAAAAAAAAAAAGAAAAAAAAAAAAAAGGCCAGCCCTCAAACAGAAAAAAAGGGGTCGGAAGCCTTTGTAAAGTGCAGAAGCATCAACACCCTACTGCTGGGCTGGGATAGGAGGGAGGGAGGGGTGGGAGGGAAAGAGGTTCGGTGGGGTTAGGGGTGATGATGGTGGTGGGGGGGTTGGGGCGGCGTTTGGGGGTTTTGCTTGCGTTCTTAGAAGATGAGAGAAAAATGATTTAATTCGAAGTCAATTTAAAAGCCTCTCCTTTCAAGTTAGAGAGTGCTCACCCGTTTTCAATCTCAGGCTTTCTTTTTCTTTTAAAAAAAAAAAAATAAAATGAACCTCTCCCCCCCCCCCCTCTCGGTTGTATATTTGTTTGTTTATGTGTCTGGTTGGTTAATTGGTTGATGGTTGACTGGTTGGTTCGTCGATTGGTTGGTCGACTTATTGGTTGAGTGGTTGGGTCTGGGCTTTTTTTTTTTTTTAAAGGGTTGTTTCATTTTCTTTTTTAAAAAAATGGGTGTGACTTAGTTTCGTTGTTAATTTTGTCTAATGTACAGGGGAGGGGGGTGGGAGTATGCTTGCCCCTTCACACTCCTCCCCCCCCCCACACCCCTTTCTCTGGGAGCTACCTAGCGAACCCCCCCCCCCCCCCCCCTCCTCATTTTCAATATTGTTGTGTGTGTGTGTTGCTCATGTTATGATTAAAAAAAAAAGTTTAACACAGTTTTAAAGCATCATATTGCATTTGTTTAAACGTGCCATCTTCGAGTTATGTGTGTGTTATGTCTTAGGTACACATTCATCTGAGTAGGCCTATACAATGCTTATAGTAATTTATTGAATTTAGTCACCCAACGTGCCTAGCCTGACGATTGATTGATGGATTGATTGAGTGAGTGCGTGTTAATCCTTTGTGAACCATACACATCCATGATATGCATTGGTCTTTGTGTATGTTTACTTCGTTTTTGCTTCTTTTTTTTTTCAAAATCAAAACAAGTGCCTCTTTGAGTATTTATGTATGTTATATCATTGAATCGACTTATCTACCTGTCTGTCTACCTACCTATTCATACATTTGTTAATTCATTTATTTATTTATCTATCGATTTATTGTGATCCTTTTCTTTAATTAGTTAGTGTTTATTGTATTATGAATTGATCATACAGTATCAATGGTTTATTATTATCTTCGTGCAGCTCCTCCGTATTAATTTGTGGTATTTTTGGATTGTGTATTTATTTTACTCATGTGTTTGTTCAACTGTTTATCATGCTCGTTTTATTATATTTTTCCCCTTTTTTTTTCATTCATTGACTATCAACACACGTGCCTCAGTCTTTTGTGGTATCACTCATTGAAAAGTGAAAAATAAACATGATGTTCAGAATACGGTGTGCGTGTGTGTGTGTGTGTTGCTCGCACGAGCTTGCATGAGTGTCTTTTCCTGTCTGCTTGTCTGTCTGTCTCGCACACACACACACACACACACACACACCACACACACACACACACACACACACACTATCACTCACTCAATCTCTCTCCCCAAAAGTCCGCCGGATGAGACTTTAAACCGAGGCCCCGTGTGCGAACGCGCGCAGAACATCTTGCGCACACGTTAGCCTAAATCCTGTTCCGCTTTTCGTAAGAGTAGGCCATCGTGTGCCGGTGGGAACAGATGACATTTACAAAACTGCATACACACTGGGATTGTATGAAAAAAAAGTACATGAGTGCTTATTCCATTATCTTCGATATAAAAGAATAAATAATATTCAATTAATCAATCAAAACAAAACCAAACAAAAAGAAACTTGCATCAGAAAAAGTGAGAAAACATAAAAGTTTAAAAAGGTGTGTGTGTGTGTGTGTGTGTGTGTGTGTGTGTGTGTGTGTGTGTGTGTGTGTGTGTGTGTGTGTGGAGGGGTGGGGGAGGAGGCTTACACCCAGAAGATGTCGTCTATCAGAGGAGTCTTGCTGGCAGACCAGATGCCGGAATGCCCCTGTGCAGGGCTGTATGCAAGGGATCTAACTGCCTACATCCAGCCAGTTGCCTCCCTTGCCTTACCCCAGTGACGTCAGAGACAGTGCCAGAGAATTCTAGAGAATTCCAAGAGGGAGCCCCTGGCAGCGGTAATTGTCTGCACATGCACACAGGGCCGGGGGGGGGGGGGGGGGGGGGGGGGGAGGAGGAGGGGGGTTGGACTCTTGCTTGTCTCTCTGTCCGACTATAACCCTCCCTCCCTCCCTCCCTCAGCTTTCTTGTGGGTTTTTTTTTTTGTCAGGTAGTGTTCTACTGAGTGCTACCGAAACAAACAAAAAAGCAACAACAACAGCAACAAAATAAAATTCAACCCCCCCCCCACCCTCCTACCTGTTTTTGTTCATTAAAAACAAATTTCCCCTAAGTCGGAATGTGGGTACCTGAATGATGGGTAAAAGAAAACAGTCCTGTAAGCAAAATTTTAAACGTAGGTGCTCTCTAGTGAGATAAGTTAACAGTTTAAAAAATTTCCTAATGAAAAGTTTCTACTTAAAAGTAATGAGAGAGGTGATGTAAACACGGTCACATTCTGTTTTCCCCAAGATTAGCAAATGTCTTTTTTTTTTTTTTTTTTTTGTAAACCGTGTTTCTTTTTCTTTTAGAAAAAAAGACTAAGAAGTAAAAAAAAAACTTTTAACAGCTTTCGGGAATTCAGAAGCCAAAAAAAAGAAATTCTTCAAACTGCAGTTTGTACCACATATAATTATGTCTGAACTTTCAGAGAAAAGAAAAGAAAAACAGACAAAAAAAGTATGAAAAAATCTCACAGAAAGCCTGAGGAGGAAGAGAAGGAGGCGGAGGAAAAGAAGATTACGAAGAAGATGTTCCAGTGGTGATGATAATCACAATGACAACAATGGTGATGATGATGTTTCATGATGATGGAGGATGGTGGTGGTGATGCTGCTGATGATGATGATAGTGATGATAATGATGCTACTGCTGCTGCTGCTGATGATAATGATGCTACTGCTGCTGCTGCTGATGTTTATGACAATGATGCTGCTGCTGATGACGACGACGATGATGATGATGTTAACAGTAGTAGTGATGGACAAAAACATACAAGAAGACCAAGAAGACAACAAAACTGATGAACAAAAATAACGAAAACTGAACAGAAAAAGCTAATAGACTTTTAAAAAAAAAAGAAGAAAAAAAAAAAAAAAGGAAGACAAAAACAAACAACAACATCAAAGACATCCAAGTGAATAACTAAAACGATAACGAAGCAAACAAACGATGATTCTGACGACAACAGATGCGACGATAATGTCAACAAGCAACTGATGATAACGACGATAGAGTTGCATGCAGCAGGTTGCACTTCCTCTGCACTGCCGAAACCATGCTTGCTTACATTAGCACCGTGTTGCCTTCCATGAACACGATGCGTCAAGTCAACGATAGAGACAAAACTGCTCAAGCGAATGACAGAAGCCTGTATTTAAAATTGCTCACACACACACGCGCACGCACGCATAGAGGCACACGCACACGCACACACACGGAGAGAGGAGAGAGAGAGGAGAGAGAGAGAGAGAGGAGAGAGAGAGAGAGAGAGAGAGAGAGAGAGAGAGAGAGAGAGAGAGAGAGAGAAAATTTGATCTGATTAGATTTGATTATTCTTTTATATCGAGGATAATGGGATAAGCACTCTTGTGCTTTTTTACATCCAGCCCCCGTGAGTATGCAGTTTTGTAAATATCATCTGTTCCCACCGGCACACGATGGCCTACTCTTACGAAAAGCGGAACAGGATTTAACGTGTGCGCAAGATGTTCTGCCCAGAGAGAGAGAGAGAGAGAGAGAGAGAGAGAGAGAGAGGAGGAGGAGAGAGAGAGAGAGAGAGAGAGAGAGAAGAGAGAGAGAGACCAGAGAGGGAGGGAGAGAGAGAGAGAGAGGAGAGAGGAGAGAGAGAGAGAGAGAGAGAGAGAGAGAGAGAGAGAGACAGAGAGAGAGAGACCCAGAGGAGAGAGAGAGACCCAGAGAGAGAGAGAGAGAGACCCAGAGAGAGAGAGAGAGAGACCCAGAGGAGAGAGAGAGAGAGAGGAGAGGAGAGAGAGAGAGGAGAGAGGAGAGAGGAGGAGGAGAGAGAGAGGAGAGAGAGAGAGAGAGAGATCCACAACAAAACCCTGAACTTAAAGCTTAGACGGGCCTATTTACGCGGAAGGAACAGCTGCCTTACTAGTAGTAATTTGTGTTTTTTGCTGTTTTTTTTTTTTTTTAATAGCGAGAGCGAAACACAGATGCTGTTTGTTAAGGCATGTGTAAGGTACCTCAAATGGACTGGAGTTCCTGTTGTAATGAGGAATAAAATATTTATACATATATGCAACTTCTTCAGTGTGTGTGTGTGTGTGTTCTTGGCAAGCGTGTATGAGGACGGTGGAAGGATTGGAATGCACTCGTTGACGCGTGTACGCCCACACACGCGCGCACGCATGCATCCACGATCGCATCATGTGGGGGGAACGGGATAGCCTAGTGGTCAGAACATTGCGCTGGCAATTTGACGACCCGAGTTCGATTCCCGTTCGAGGGGATTTTTTCCTCTGGAGTTAACATCAGTGCTGATTTCACTCTCCCCAAAAGTCCTTCGGATGAGGCTATAAACCGAGGCCCCGTGTGCCAACTCACGCAGAACATCTTACGCACATGTTAAATTCTGTTCTGCTTTTTGTAAGAGTAGGCCATTGTGTGCCGGTGGGAACAGGTGACAAGATTAATTAACAAAACTGCATACAGACAGGGACTGGATGTAAAAAAGCACAAGAGTGCTTATCCCATTATCCTCGATATAAAAGAATAAATAAGTAAACTATCAACTATTCCATTTTTGTGGGCTCCTGGGTCACTGATGATAAATGATGATAAGCTTTAAGTTCAGGAGTGTACTGGAATTTTTTTTTTTTTTAAATTATTATGTTGGTTCCTCGGCTAGAGCTCTGAGGTATAGGCCTACTAGTGGTGAGATTTTGCGTATTGGACCGTTTTTGCCCACCTGTTAATATGCTATGGTGTCCCGCATTCTGATTTTGGGGATGTACTGGAATGTGGCAGAGGATTCTCTTGGCAAACAAGGAAGCTTCAGAAAGTTTGAATACTACTGAGCTGAACAAAAGTAGTGTAATAAGATCGTCATCCAATCAAATGGAATCAATATTGACAAGTTATGTACATTATAATTTCAGAAATTGCATTTTTAAAGTGACCCCCCCCCCCCCCCCCCAAAAAAAAAGAAACAATTGTTCATAAATTACGATTGTAATCTAAATGCCGGGAACATAATATCTTCAAAAAAATGTGACATACTCATGTTTTCATTGTATTACATATACGCGTGCGTGCACGCACGCACACACACACACACACACACACACACACATTCACACACACACAAGGCAAGGCAAGGCAAGGCAAGGGTAAGGCAAATTCTTTTATTCGAGGATAATGAATAAGCACTCCAGTGCTTTTTTACATCCAGTGCCCGCCCTTTTCAGGGATAACATCAAGATAAAAAAATAACCTCTCACTAAACAACAACAATAATAATGATGATCCAAATACCAAGAGCAAGAAACCATACCAAGTATCAAACAACAGGCAAGAAATAAGACAGAGATATAATAATAAGGTAATGATATAAAAAGGCACTAATTCAGAAACGAAAATAAGAAGTAAGAATCAATGGTGATTTTGATTTGGAAAAAAAAACGCAATAATTAAAGAGCAAACATGAGAATATGATGAGGTAAATGACTGAACTCTTTTTTTTTTTTTTTTAGTCAGGAGGAAGTATGGGAGCTAACTATAATAATGTCTGTTGCATGTTTGATCGTGTTTATCTCCCTTGTTTTTCTTCATTCTTTTATATCGAGGATTTATTCTATTTATTTATTTTATTCTTTTATGTCGAAGAAAATGAAATAAGCACTCATATGCTTTTTTTTTTTACATCCAAGCCCGTGTGTATGCAGTTTTGTAAATCTTATCTGTTCCCACTGGCACACAATGGCCTACTCTTACAACAGCAAAACAGGATTTAATGTGGCAAGTTGTTCTGCATGCGTTCACACACGGGGCCTCGGTTTACAGTCTCATCCGAAAGACTTTTGGGGAGAGTGGAGTTAGCACTGATGTTAACTCCAGGAGAAAAATCCCCTCGAACGGGAATCGAACCGGGTCTTCAAATTGGAATAAGCACTCGTGTGCTTTTTTTAAAAAATGTTATGAGTCTTAATATCTAATAATTATAGTAATAATAATAAAAAATGGAATTTATATAGCGCTATATCTTGCAATAACAAATCAAAGCACTTGACAACCCTATAAATAAATGAATAGATATGTAAAGAAATTATAAGTACATAAAATTAAAATGTTGTTGTTGGGTATTTTATCAGAAGAATGGAGTATTCCTAGATAAGTCTTTAAAAAAAACAAAAAAAAAAAAAACAACTGAGAACTTTATGTAATTTGTTGGAAGTTGGACCTGGTCATTCTTGTGATTTCAGTTAGAGTTTGATAATAATTATGTTATATTTATTTTTAAAACCATTTCAGGTAGTTTATCAGTAAAATGTTTTATTTTACCTATTCCATGTTATTTATTTATTGATTCATTTATTTTCTGTGGGCTTTAGAAGTGGCTTATATTGGTGCTGCATGTACCTATAATTTGTTTTGGAGGGGTTATAATGATATGTCATCTTTTATATCTTTTTGGGATGTTTGAGCTTAACAATCATAGTGGTGGTGGTGGGAGGGGGGGGGAGCAGTAGGAGGGATAAGAGAGGCATGGAGTGTAGGGGAGGGAGTTGAGGGGGGGGGGGGGGAGGGAGGGGGGGGGCAAACAGAGGGGAGGAGGGAGAGGTATGCCAAACAGTAGGGTATTGCCCCTGTGGCTTTCAGGGAATTTTTGTGTTTTGGTTATAATAGGCTTTTATTAGTAGGTTGTGATACCTATCATCATTTTAACAATTGTTGGGTTGTGTTTGGATTTGGGGAGTTGGAGTGAGGGAAGGGAAGGAGTGAATGTTTAAGGGTGTATGGAGAGAGGGGGGAGAGAGAGAGGGAAGGGGGAGAGAGGGGGAGGGGGAAAGAGGGCGGAGAAAGAGTGGAAGTTGAAAGGATCTCAGTGGTTAGCATGCATTTTATGTGTGGGGAAGGTGATCATTCTGAATAAAAATCAGTAATCTGATGCTTATGAAAGCAGGTTTTACAATTGTGATTCATTCAGCCTCATGAAGCTTCAGAATAGACGCAAAAAATTTCTGAAAATAAAGAGATGAAGCTTAACACAGTCGCGTTAGCATTATTTTACTATATATATATAACTGCATACACACGGGGACTGGATGTAAAAAAGCATGAGTGCTTATTTCATAATCCTCTATATAAAAGAATAAAAAATTTAAAAATAAAAATAAATAAATGGCTGCACACACACACACAAACATTGGAAACATTCACACACAAGCGCATGTATTTTTAAAAAAAACAAAAAAAAACCCAAGTGTTATAACATGTTGTATAATAAGAGAAACATCACTTAAATGGATACTGTATTCTATTAAGATATTGAACAGTCTTAAAAAAATATTTTAAAAAAATTCCCCACCTCAACCAAAGCATACACTGCCACTATCACCCTACTCTATACACATCCACCTCCCTCCTTATGTCACATATAGACCATCCCTCCCCCAAAAAAATAAATTCTCTCTTAACATTGTTATACCCCCCTCCAATAAAAAAAAAAAAAAAAAACAAAAGAATTTATCTCTCACACAAAAAAAATCAAAAGAATTTATCTCTCACACAAAAAAAATCAAAAAGAATTTCTCTCTTACACAAATTTTCCATCCTATCCCATCCCATATATTTAGATACATGAAATAAAACAGAAAAAAAATCTTTCATGTGGTCCATTTCAAAGACACAGGTGTAGGTGTTAAAATCTGCAATGATCTGCCATACAGGGAAGATCAGTGCAATATCTGCCACCAACACAATCTGATGATATCACAGGGTCCTGACTTGTGTTATCCACATTTCATCAATCATTAAAAAAATGATGCATTCTCTACACATACAAATCATAATAGATATCCAGAAAAAATTCAAATAAACATAATCATCACACATAAAAATAATTCGATCCAAAATGACCCCATACCACAATACAGAGACACAGACACAAATCACACACACACAACACCCGTCCTTTTCTTGCAAATACCCCCTTGCATATTCATGAATATCCTGCCTCTTTCCACCAAAAAAGAAAACAAAAACTAAACTTTCTCCAAACATCAACTCCCCATCACACACACACCACCACACACACACACAACACAACACACACACACACACCACACACACACACACACACGGACACACACACACACAGCATGGAATACATGCAAACATTGGCTCGCACATTGACACACGCCGGAGTTCGATTCCTGTCGGAGGGGATTTTTCCCCTGGAGTTAACATCAGTGCTGACTCCACCTCCCTAGTCTTTCAGATGAGACTGTAAACCAAGGCCCTGTGTGTGAACGCACGCAGAACATCTTGCACACACGTTAAATCCTGTTCCACTTTTCATAAGAGTAGGCTGTCGTGTGCCGTGGGAACAGATGACATTTACAAAACTGCAAACCAACAGGGGACTGGATGTAAAAAAGCACAAAGTGCTTATCCCATTATCCTCAATAAAAAGAATAAAAAAAAATAAAAATTTTTAATAAATAAAAACAACACACACTTGTGATAAAACAACTTTATTATTTCAAAGTAACATGTCAGAAAGAATAAATTTAATACTTCAGCATTTATTTGTTTTTAAACGTCACACACTTAAAAACTGCATTATTGAAAATGTGTTACATATAAAATGAGATGACAGTTACAAATCACAGTATTATTTTCTTTTCTTTTATTATTTATTCTTTATATATGAGGATGTAGGATAAGCATATTGTTTTTTTACATCAAGTCCCGTTGTAGCAGTCTGTAAATGTATCTGTTCCCGGATGCATTTAACAAAACTGCAAACAATTTTCATCAAGAATTCAACACAAAAACAAAAATCCCAAATAAATTCGATACATCATTCATTCATATCAATTCAATTTGATTCAATCACTTTATTATCTCAATATTTTATACTCTGAAAAAACAGCAATAATTTGTAGTGTGAAAAAATAGCAATATTTTGTAAAGTGATAAAAACAGCAATATTTTGTAGCATGAAAAAAGGAGCAATCTTTTGTTGTGTGAAAAAACAACTTTTTAAATAGCAATATTTTGTAGTGTGGAAAAAATAGCAGTATTTTGTAGTGTAAAAAAATAGCAGTATTTTGTTGTATGAAAAAATAGGGAAAGAAAATAGTTGACATTTTAGATACGTAAATTAGCACTTGAACAGCTATCACTTTAGGACCTTTTTCGTGTTTTGAGAAAAAACCCACAAATAACAATATTACAAATAAAATCAAAACTTCAACATTAAAACAGGACCTTTTTGTACTTTTCAAAAAAAAAGACCCCAAAACAGTCTCTTTTACATTCTATATAAGATTTTTAAGTTAAAAAGGGTTGGATATGTCATAAGCACAAAACATATCGCATATCCAAAACTGATGTAACTAATACACAAACATATAAAATCAAGTTCCAATCACTTTACGTCTGTCTGTCTGTCTGTCTTCTCAACACACACACACACACACACACACACACACACACACACACACACACACACTGGTGCACAAACATTCTTCCCCTGTTCTAAAAAAGGCCTTTCCTTATATCAACTTAATAAATTTCAAACATCCATCAACTCAATCCGGCTGGTATACACACAACATATGTCAATAGTATGCCATAATTAATTTTTTTTTTATGGGGGGGGGGGGGGGGGGGGGCGGGGGCGAGATGCAGGTGTTGGTTGTAAAATCTGCACTGAAACTACCAACCAGCGGAATATCAGTGCACAGATTTGCCACCACACAAACACAGAATTTTGCTATACCAAAGGCATGCCTAGTCTGTGTTTGTTCTACATTTCATCATACTGATAAAAATATTAAAAAAAGGGGGGGGGGGGGGGGGAATGGATTTGCAATATTCAACTAAAAAAAGAAGTTCACACATAAACAGCAGCAGTGATAGGAAATGGCCACATGTATTGAAGATGATGATGATGATGATGATGAAATAAAGGATGTGTGACAAAAAATGGGCCACACTTGTATTCAAGATGATGATGATGATGATGATGAAGAGATGAAGGATGTGTGACCAGCGAATGGCACATTGTATTGAAGATGATGATGATGATGATGATGATAAAGGGATGTGACAAGTGATTAGGTGACACTTGCAGTGATGATGATGATGATGACAATGATGATGGTAATGATAATGATAATTTTATCATGATAGGGGTTCAAGACAAAAAAATGAAGAGGCCATGCTTTTATGATGATGATGGAGGATGATGATTGGCGAGGGGGGTTGACTAAGGAAAGATGGGCCTTAATACATGATGATGATGATAAGATGATGATATTGATGATAGAGATGATAATGATGATGATAGTGACATGATGATGATAGTGATGATATGGTGACAGTGATGATGATACTGATGATAAGGTGACAGTGATGATGATATGATGATAATAATGATGTACTGATGATGATGGATGATGATAGGGTGTATAACAAAATGAAGAGACCACACATACATCAATGATGAATCAGTGGATCGGTGGTCTAGAGATAACGCACCTGCCTAGAAAGCAAAAAGTCTGGGTCGGAAATGTGCAGTGGTTCGTACCCCATTTGGGTCCCAAACTTTTCCCCCATCCATTAACCATGAGTGGTGGTCTGGGTGCTAGTCTTTTGGATGAGATGATAAACGAGGTCCCGTGTGTTACACAAAATTATTCAGCGCACGTAAAAGAATCCATGGCAACAAGGAGTAAAGAAAGTTGGTCACATGATGTGGTGTGTTGACAATGATGATGGGAGGGGGGGGGCCGGTGGTAGGGAGGGGACAGCGCTAGCAAATGGCCAGAACTTGCTGCTGCTGCTGGATCGAGATGGTGATAATGATGGGGTGGCGACCAAGGATGGGCAACTTGCTGATGATGATGATGATGAGATGATATGTGATGATAGGGGTGTGGTCAAGAAAGTGGGCCACACTTGCATCAATGATGATGATGACGATGGTGAATGTATGATTAAGGGAATGGACTTACATACAGTGATGTGATGATGAAATAAGGCAGGGGGGGGTGGGGGGGGAGTGATCCAATGGAGGTGAGATAACTTTCGTGATGATGATGATGATGATGATGATAGGGGTTGTGCAACAAGAGAATTGGGCACATTGCATGAGATGATGAAGTGTGTGATGATTTGGGGAGGAGGGGGGGGGGGGGGTATGGCAAGGAAATGACTCATATGCTGTGATGAGGTTATGATGAAAGGTTGGGTTCATGGATGATGATGACATGATGATGTAATGATAGGGGGGTTGTCAAGGATTTTGGGGCACACTTAATTGATGATGATGATGATGATGATGATGATGTGATGATGGGTTTGACAAAGGGGCAAACCTGCATCGATGATGATGATAATAATGAATGGGGTGGGGTGGGAGCTATAATGGGGAACGCCTTACAGTAGGGAGAGGATGACCAATGGAGGGGAGCTACACTAGCATTGCGATGATGAAGATGATGATAATGTGATCACGATGATGAACGATGATCACGATGATGTGATGATGATAGAGTGTGTGACTAGAGAAGTGGCACACTTGCATGATGTAATGATGATGATGTGATGAGAAGGGATGTGTGAGCTAGAGAAGTGGGCCAACTTGCATGGATGATGAGTGTGATGTAATGGTGATGACGACGATAATGATGATAATAGGTGGGATAATAAGAAAAGTGGGCACATTGCATCGACGATGATGATGATGGTGATGATGATGATATGTGGTGGTGAGTATGATTAAGGAATGGACTTACATACAGTGGAATGTTGATGATGAATAAGGTGGGGGGAGGTGACATGGAGGATATGTAAAAATGCATGCTGTGTGATGATGATAGGGGTGTGTGACCAAGAGAAGTGGGCCACACTGCATTGATGATGATGATGATGATGATGAGATGATGAAATAAGGCAGGAGGGGGGTGACAAAGGAGGGATACATACATGATGATATATGTGATGATGCTGATATGATAAGGGGTGTGTGACAAGAGAATGGGCCCACTAGCATGATGATGTTGATGATGAATGATGATGATGAGATGTGATGATGAAAGGGCGGGGGGGGGGGGGAGGTGACCAATGGAGGGAAGATACACTTACAATGATGATAACAATGATGGCTGATGATATGATGATGTGATGATAGGGGTGTGTGACCAAGAGAAGTGGGCCACACTAGCATTGATGATGAAGATTGTGATGAGGATGGGGGAGGATGGGGGGTATAACCAAGGGAAATGGGTCTCACATGCAGTGATGTCAATGATGATCATGATGAAAGGTGTGAAAGGGGGGGGGGGGGGGGGGGGGGGGGGGGGAGAGACCAAGGGAAAGTAGCTACATTGCCTTGGTGATAATGATGGATGATGGATGATGATGGTGATTGATGATGATTGAATTTAAAGGAAATGGGACTTACATGCAGTGATGGTGATGATTATTAAAAAATGGGGGGGGGGGGAACCGATGGAGGGGAGATTCACTTACAATGACGATGGTGATGAATGATGTATGATGATGATGATAGGGGTGTGTGACCAAAGAAGTGGGCCACACTTGCATTTATGATAATGATGATGATGATGATGATGATGTATGATGATGAATGAGGATAAGTGACCAGAAGTGGGTCACACTTGCTGATGTAGTGATGATGATGATGATGATGATAATGATGATAGGGATGTGTGACCAAGAGAAGTGGGTCGCACTTGCATGGATGAAATGATGATGATGATGATGATAGGGATATGTAACCAAGAGAAGTGGGCCACACTTGCATGGATGAATAGATGATAATGATGATGATAGGAATGTACAGAAAGTGGGCACACTTGCATGGATGATAGTGATGATGATGATGATGAGATATGATGATGATAGGGGTTGTGACCATGAGAAGTGGGCCACACTTGCATGGATGATAATGTGATGATGAAAGTGATAATGGATAGGGGTGTGTGACCAAGAGAAGTGGGCCACACTTGCATGGATGAAAATGATGATGATAATGATGATGATAGGGGGTGGTGAACCAAGAGAAGTGGGCCACACTTGCATGGATGAAAATGATGATGATATGGTGATGATGATGATGATAGGGATTGTGACCAAGAGAAGTGAGCCACACTTGCATGGATGATAATGATGATGATGATAATGATGATGATAGGGATATGTGACCAAGAGAAGTGGGCCACACTTGCATGGATGATAATGATGATGATGATGATGATGATAATGATGATGATGATAGGGATATGTGACCAAGAGAAGTGGGCCACACTTGCATGGATGGTAATGATGATGATGATAATGATGATGATTGGGATATGTGACCAAGAGAAGTGGGCCACACTTGCATGGATGATATGATGATGATGATGATGATGATGATGATGTGATGATGATAGGGATATGTGACCAAGAGAAGTGAGCCACACTTGCATGGATGATATATGATGATTGATGATGATGATGATATATGTGACCAAGTGGGGTCACACTTGCATGGATGATATGATGATGATGATGAGATGAATGATTGATGATGATGATGATGATAGGGATATGTGACCAAGAGAAGTGGGCCACACTTGCATGGATGATAATGATGATGATGATGATGATAATGATGATGATAGGGATATTGTGACCAAGAGAAGTGGGCCACACTTGCATGGATGATGATGATTGTAATGAAAATGGAAAAGAGGGGGGGGGGGGAGGGGGGGGATTAAACGAAATTGGCCTACCATGCAGTGATGATGATGATGATGATGAGATGATGATGAAAGTAGGAGGGGGGAGTGACCAAGGGAAGGGGGCTACACTTGCATTGATGATGATAAAGATGATAATGATGATAAGGGTGTGACCAAGAGAAATGGGTCACACTAGCATTCATGTTGATGATGATGATGAAAAAAAAAAAGGGGGGGGGGGGGGGAGGGCGGCAGTTGTGACAAAGGGAAGGGAGCTACACGCATGAACGATGATGATGTGATGATGATGAAGATGATGATGATAATAATGATGGTAGGAGTGTATGACCCAAGACAAGTGGGCCACATTTGCACTGATGAATACAATGATTATAATGAAAATTGGATGGGAGGGGGGGGGGATTTAAGGAAATAGGCCTAACATACAGTGATGATGATGATGATAATGAAACAAAGGGGGGGGGGGGGGAAGGGGATGTGACCAATGGAGGGGCGATACACTTACAATGATGATGATAATGATGATAGGGGTGTGTGACCAAGAGAAGTGGGCCACATTTGCATTGGTGGATGATGATGATGATGATGATGATGATGATGAAGTTGATGATGATGACAGGGGTTGACAAGAGAGTTGGCACATTTGCGTGGGTGATATGATTGTAATGAAAATGGGATGGGGAGGGGTGATTTAGGAAATGGTGTGTGGCCAAGAGAAGTGGGTCACACTGGCATTGATGATGATGATGATGATGATGATGATGATGATGATAGGGGTGTGTGACCAAGAGAAGTGAGCCACAGCTGCGCATGGATGAAGATGATGATGATGGGGGGTGGGGGTGGGGGGGTGGGATTTGACCAAGGGATCGTATTGATGATGACAAGGGTTTGCGACTAAGGGATGTGGACCACACTTGTATTGATGACGATGGTGAAGATTCTTGATGATAGGGGTGTGTGACAAGATACGTAGGGCCATACTACATTATGATGATGATGATGATGATGATGATGATGATGATGATGATAAGGGTGTAAGACTAAGGGATGTGGGCCATACTTGTATTGATGATGATGGTGATGATGATGATGATGATGATGACACAAGGGTGTGAGACTAAGGGATGTGGGCCATACTTGTATTGATGATGATGGTGAGATTCTTACGATAGGAGTGTGTGACAAAAAGTAGCCATACTTGCATTATTGATGATGATGATGATGATGATGATGATGATGATGATGATGATGATGATGATGATGATATGGGGTTTGTAATCATGGGAAGTGGGCCCCACTTGCATTAATGATGATGATAGGATGTGTAACTGTGAAAATAGTCGCTACTTGCATTCATATGGTAACAACAGGGGGGGCGGGATGTGACCAAGTGATGATGATGATGATGATGATGGTTTGTGGGACCAAGGGAAATAGGACTCACTTGCATAAATGAATGATGATGAGATGATAATGATGATGATGATAGGCCAAACTTGTAATGATGATGAGAGGAGGAAGATAATGGTTAATCAGACAAATGGGCTGCGCTAAAATTGATGATGATGATGATTGATGATGATGAGTGATGATGATGATAGGGGTGTGGGACCAAGGGAAATGGGACTCGCACTGATGAACGATGATGATGGTAATATGGGTGTGTGATCAAGAAGTGGGCCGCACATGTACTGCATTGTATTTTATTGGACTGTACACCCCTTTAAGTCACAGCAGATTTCTCTGCATTAAAATTGGGCTGCTCTCCCAGGGGAGAGCGTGTCGTCACAAGTGTAGCGCCTACCCATTTAGTTTTCTTTTTCCTGTCTGCAACTGTATTTGTTTCCCTATCAGAGTGGATTTTTCCAACAGAGTTTTGCCAGGGACAACTTTCTTGCTGCCATGGGTTCTTTTACATGCACTAAGTATTGCACATGGGCCCTTGGTTTATCTCCTCATCTAAAAAGACTAGCACCCAAATCACTCTCACTGTCTAGTGGATGGGGGGAAAGTTTTGGGCACCAACAGGGCTGAAACTACCATACACTTGGAGTTAAGCAGCGTCAAGCGTGGTTACCAGCTGGATGGGTGACTGTTTGCGTGCCTTGGCTTCAGTACAGTCCCCAGTTCACCCAGCTGTAAATGGGTACCTGCCCTCTTTAGGGTTGGGGAAAGTAAAGCTGTGAGGTGGAGGAGATGGGCGCCGCCTTCAACATGCTGGCCTCTAGAGAAGCTGAGGTCTCTGAGCCTTGCTCCCTACGACCGCCTAGGTTATGGGACACCTTGACTTTTTTTTTTAACCTTACACTTGAAAATGAGCGCTTTTCTCTTTTTAAAGCAGGTGTGTCAACTCTAGACCACCGATTCACTCATGCGTTAATAATGATGATAATGATGTCAGGGCTCTGATAATAATGATGATGATCATGGTAATGATGATGATGACAGAGGTGTGCAAATGGAAAGGGAGATACTTGCATTGATGATGGTGATGATGATGATGATAATGATGATGATGATGATGATAAGGGTGTATGACCAAGGGAAGTGGGCTACATATGCATTGATCAACATGACAACAATGATGATGATGCTAATTGGGGAGGGGGGAGGAGGGGGTGCAACCAAGAGAATTGGGTCCTTATTTCTTTGTTTCACATTTCATCAGATTGAAGAAAAAAAAAAGCATCAACAAAACAAAAGAGTATTCCATACCCACACAAAATACAGTCAGATTTTCAACATTAACATACATGACTTCAGCATACAAAAAGATGGAAGATCAGTAAGTCAGTTACTCAGCAATGCTAACAACATTCTTGCCCACCATACCACATGAGTGCTTCTTCCATTATCCTCGATAGAAAAGAATAAAATAAAATAAATAAATACCAAAGGCATCTGTTTAAAGCCCAATTCATTTCATCACGAAAAAGCACAAAAAGTAAATAATATGGCCCAGCTCTTTCACACACATTTTTCATCAGATGCAGGTGATGGTGTCAAATGATCTCTCAACTAATGCAAGGTCAGTACCTATTTGCCACCAAAAAATACCTCTTGGCACTGCTACCGATAAACCGAGGACCTGTTCGCAATACCATGCCCATGGGGGATGGGATAGTCTAGTGGTCAGAGCATTGCGCTTGCAATTTGACTACCCCTGTTCGATTCCCGTTCGAGGGGATTTTTCGTCTAGAGTTAACATCAGTGCTGACTCCACTCCCCCAAAAGTCCTTCGGATGAGACTTTAAACTGAGGCCCCGTGTCCAAACGCACACAGAACATCTTGCACACATGTTAAATCCTGTTCCACTTTTCATAAGAGTAGTCAAGTCAAAGTCAAAATTTTATTTTCAGATGGTACATTGAGTAAGCATCTATTTGCTTTTTTTCATCAAGCCATCTATCTAAAGAAAAATCAAAAAACAAAAAAACAAAACAAAAAAAACCCCAAAGCAGAGAAAAACGTGTCACCAACATTCATGATTTCAACGGCTTCGAAAATACAATGTGCCTATAGGAAATACAAGTAACAACACTAACAACAAAACAAACCGACAACAACAAAAAAATCACTCAAAAGTCACACACACACACATGCACGTACATACTTATACACACAGTTCGCACGCTCCTCCAAATAGCATGTATGTACGTACGCGCATGCACATGTAACCCCCCTCACAAAACGTATTTTTGTGTTTGGGTTACTAAGCGCTAGGTTCAGTAACTCCCTTGTAGAGTTGAGTGATCGCCCCTTAAAAAAAGAGTGCCTATCGGGATATTTCTGTTTTTTAAACCTCACTTCCTGCCTGGGGCCAGTGAGGGAAAGACGTGTGACAGAGACTCGCTCCTGAGTCTAGATGTTCCCCATTAAGGTTGGTTTTAGCCTATCTTATTAATTTCGTTTTCGATCAAACTATCTGTTTAAGCAAATTTCAGTTTAATTCAGAATAGTTTTGGAAGGTTCAGGAAATCTATATGTTTGATTTAATTTCACAGGCTTTCAACCTGTGAATTAACAGTGAACGTAATTTCGTAGTACGTGATCGCTTCGAACAAAGGAAGCGTGGGTTAAATTTTGGCGCCATCATGGTCTTTGTTGCAAGTTTAATGTTTGGTAGGATATTGTTCAGCTATTAAAATGCTGGAAATATTCTAGTATGACTTTACACTACGAATGTATGGGTGTGAAGGACTACTTAATTTTTGTAATGATTTTATCACTACGAATTCTGACGTATTTGTGATATATCATTTAGAAAATTCAAACAGTTGAAATATTAGTGGGGGCATTAATTTAAATTGAGAGGCTTTTAGCCTGTGAATTAACAGTGAGACCTAGTGGTTGTTTTGAACAAAGCATGTAAATGTTGACACAGTCATGGTTTTTGTTGTATGTTTAATTTGTGGTAGAATATTGTTCAGCTATTATTAAAATGCTGGAAATATTCTAGTGTGGCTTTACACTACAAATATATGGGTGTGAAGGCCTACTTGATTATTAAGAATTAAGAATTCTGATTTATTTGTAATAAATCATTTAGTAATTTTAAAACAGGTGTAATGGCATTGGAATGTCATTGTGGACATTTATTTAAAATAAATTAGTCCCTTTTATTAATGTTTGCACAGTTTCATAGGATGGACCATCCTCTGTCCTAAAGTAAATGAGACATGTTGTGAGACAAGTAATTAAAATTATGTAGTGATGATTTTATTATTAGAATTGTGATTTATTTGTGATAAATCATTTAGTAATTTTAAAACAGGTGTAATGACATTGGAATGTCATTGTGGACATTTATTTAAAATAAATTAGTCCTTCTTAATAATGTTGGCACAGTTTTTAGGATGGACCATCATCTGTCCTAAAGTAAACGAGATATGTTGGGATGCTTGCACAGTTTTGTAGGATGGACCATCATCTGTCCTAAAGTAAATGAAAAGTGTGTAATACTAACTACTAAAATTATGTAATAATTTTAGAGGTCATGTTAGTTTGTTTTGAGAATATTTAATTCTCATGAGAGTTGTAAACAAGCTCAGTGATGGATTGTTTTGTGGTGATGTTTTTTACATTGTATGTTCTTTTGATTACAGGAACATCGTCGCTTTTTCTGTCACCTTCTCCTCACACCATCATCCCATCCCCACTCTCATCCTTCTGTGTGCCTGATCTGAGACTGAGTCATTGATTCTAGGTGTATGAAAAACTAGAACAGAATATATATTTTTGTTGTTTTTAATTGTACTTGTAGTACAATTAGTCATTGGTGTTTTGTGTAATGTGGTAGTGTTGTAGGTTGTGTTGTGGAATATATGTTATAAACCCAATTTACTCGGTCTGGAGTCACATTGAATGAATGGTGTTATTCGTCACGTTCAGTGTGTTCAGTGTGGCTGCTGAGTGAGTTGAGGTTAGTTAATTTCACTTCACCTACTTTCCTACCTCTTCTATATTTCTTTTCCCCTATTTTTCTACTATCCTCTTACTATCCCCCCTTTATCACTCCCCGGCCCATAAGTAGCTGAGCCCTACTCTTCTTTAGGGTTACTGAAGAAAATAAGAATTATTCTAGGACTCGTAAGATTTCCGGTACCGAATTAGACGGAACGGGAATTAGAGTGGCGACTTAGATAATTCCCGTGTAGGACCCTCTACACACACATTTAAAGTTTTAAAAAAAAATAAAATCATATGGTGTCACACAACTTATATCAGTTACAATGTCACGAATACCATTATTTAATATTTAATACTTAAAGAAAAGAATCCATGAAAGTGAGTAAGCAATTTTATGTCAGATTACAATATCTCCATACTTCAGTTCATACATTATATATTAGAAGGAAGAAAAAGAAAAAACAACAAATGCAGCAGTACCATATGATAATAACCATCGCAACTGAGAGGAAACATAAACACTAACAAATATACAAACAAATAAACAAAAAACCAACCAAACAAACAAAAACGACAAAAAGCCAAACAGACAAAATAGACAATAACAGTAAAGGGGAGGGGGGTGGGAACGGATGGGGAGGGGGTATCAAGGAGGAAGGGGGAGAAAACAAACACCAAAAGGAAGAATTATAGTAATGATTTATGATTATATTAATAAACAAAAAACCCTACACATGCGAACAAAAACAAAAAACGCAAATAAAAAAATAATAATTTTTAAAAAACGAATCCAAAACAAGACAAAAAAAACAAAAACAAAAAAAAACAAAAAAAGGGCCATATCCACTAACCAAAGTAATATAAATTTAATAGTGCTAATAGTCCCTTTAATAAAAGTAATAAAATAAATTCAGAAACCGTTTATATTGAAAGTATTGAACTGGGTAAGGGAAAAAAAAAAAAAAAAAAAAGCATGAAAAAAAACGCATGAAAAAAAAAATCTCCATTTAGTCATCAGATCAGTGGTTTGGTTTTCTACTTTTGAATTGGCGGAATGTACATGTGTTAACATACATCCCATGTACCATTTCCTGTTCATAATTAACTTTATAAAAAAAATTTAACACACACACACAAATTTTCTGCTCCTTTTCCCCCTTCCACATACAAATAGCAATCAAGGTGCAGATTTCTCAGTCACTATAACCACATGTGAAAGATTTTTAGGGTGAGCAGAGAGTACCATTATCTTTAATCTGATCTAAATATGGTTGATTGGATTCATGATTAGATCTTAAACATTTTTGCAGAAGTGCATTAAGTGATTTTTCAACTGATTTTTATTTTTGATACATTTTAAACGTTTTGGGAGCTTGTTCCATAAATCACTACCTGAATATAAGAAGCTTGTTTTGTAAAGATTGTTTCTGGGTCTGGGAAATGTTGGTAGATGGTTATGCCTGTGTTCATTAATTTTGAATCTGTGAGTGATCTTGGGAGGGGCATTTCCATTGACAACTTTTTGCACAAATAGAGCTTTATTTCAATAAAGCCTGTTTTGGAAAGTAAGAATATTTGTTTGCTTATAATCATTGATGGTTAGGGAGCTTGATTTTAATAGAAAAAGTTTTAGTGCTCTTTTGTATAATCGATGAATGAATTTTAAATTAGTTTCACTGCAGTTGTCCCAAAGAGATGAGGCATAGTCAACTATAGGCAAGATATGTCCACAAAAAAAGAGTTTGCGTGAATGATCATCTAGAAAGTGTTTTATTTTTTATAACTGACGTACCTTGTTTGTAAGACGTTTTCCTAGTGCCATCACATGGTCAGTCCAAGTAAGATTTTTGTCAATAATTACACCCAGAATTTTGTGTGAGTCAACTTCTTCAATAATTTTTTGATCTACCAACAGAGGTTGAAATTTACTTTTCATTTTTTGCCTCTTTTGTCTTACTAGTACGTACATACTCTTTGTTTTTTGTGCATTTAAGGACATGTGGTTTAAATGAGTCCAAGTAATCAATCTGTTGATATTGTTTTGAAGTTTTGAGTGTCAGTCTGTGGGGGTCAGTATCACTACAATAGAGGGATGTGTCATCAGCAAACATTTCACAGCTACAATCGAGAAATCAGGGTAAGTCATTTACATATATTGAGAACAAAAGAGGACCCAATATTGATCCTTGTGGTACTCCCATGTTTAATAGATACTAGTTCTGATGTTTATTTGCAGTTACCAGTTACTGTCTGTCTGACAAAAAACTTTTTAAAAGGATTATTTCAGGTGTTAGTTTATATAGGTGAAGTTTACGCACTAGCAAGGAGTGATTAATTACATCAAATGCTTTTCCAAAATCAACAAAAATTAGACCTGTATACTTATTTTCATTTATGTTGTGTAAGAGACTGTCTGTAAGTTGAGTTAGAGCTGTGTGACAAGAATAGTTCTTACGGAAGCCTGACTGATCTTCATTTATTAGATTGTTGTTAATAAAGTAGGAATATAAAGATTTTTGGATGTGTTTTTCGATGGGTTTAGATAAGACAGATAAGATTGAAATTGGTCTGTAATTTGAAGGACAAGAAGAATCTCCAGATTTGTGGACTGGTATGATTTTTGCCTTTTTAAATATGAGAGGAAAGTTGTTTTTCTCTATGCACAAGTTATATAGATATGTCAGTGTTTCAACTATAATAGGACCAGAAAGTTTCAATATTTGTCCATCCAGATTGTCAAGCTCACATGTTCTGGAATTGTTTTGGAAAGAGAGGCTTTCCAACACATCTTTGATTGTCATTGGCAGTAATTCGAATGGGAATTTAATTTCTTTTGATTCAATATATTGTTCTAAGTAATGGATATCATTTTCATTTGACTTATCACATGATATGACTTTAGTAGCAATGTTTGAGATATGGGTGTTCAATTCGTCAGCTGTTATGTCTTTAACTGTCTTTTGACTTTTTGATATTGGTATATTACATAAAATATTGATGGCTTTCCATACCTGGCGAGAGTCGGCTTTGAAAGTAATCACATTTTGATCTGCGTTTAAGTGAAGCTACTTTGTTTCTTTGTATTTTAAATTCCTCTTTTGAACCATGGGTTTTCAAATAGTCTCTTAAGCGCATTTCAGACTCTACATCTTTTGTTATCCAAGGAGGTTTAATTTTTAACTCTTTTTTTGATGAAGGGGGCATGCCTATCATACACTGAAGTAAATGTAGTAATCCAGAATTCTGCAGCTTCGTTGGGGTCTCTAATTTGATATATGTCTTGGAATGGCGAGTTTATCAAGTCTGAAAGAAAGTCTTGTTCGTTGAAGTTATTAAATTTTCTGTAAAAGATGGTTTTATGTCCTACTTTGGGAATTTTTATGCAATTTTTAAACCAAGTAAAACACACAGAATTGTGATCACTGCATCCACAGGAGGGGGCACATACTTCTGTTATGTTTTGTTTTGAAGTAGTATAGATATGATCTATCAAAGTTCTAGAGTTATCTGTTAGAGTAGGCTATCGTGTGCTGGTGGGAACAGATGACAAGATTTATAAAACTGCATACACATGGGGACTGGATGTAAAAAAGCACAGGAGCCCTTATTCCATTATCCTCGATATAAAAGAATAAATAAATAAATAAAATAAAGCACACATGTAAACACCTGTTCTGCTTTAGGAAAGAGTAGGCAATTGTGTGCCAGTGGGAACCAATGACAAATTTTACCAAACTGCATACACATGGAGATTCAAAGGAAAAAAGCTCATGACTTATTCCATTATCCTTGATATAAAAGAATAAATAAATGAATAAATAAATAAGGGCCTCACAGGGTCAGAATTTTTAAAAAATATATCAAAAATACTTTATTATCTCTATAACAGAGAAATTCCGGCGGGTTACAAGCCATAAATAAGAACAAAAACCACGTAAAAATAAAATCAATATAGCACAACACGGGTTCTGAACATCAGCACACACCCATCACAGTATAAACAGCACCCACAAGTCAGCAATACCTCAGCCAATTGTAAACCCAACCAAATAAAATCACAAACATTCATGTGTCTTTGATTTTACGTCTGTACACTTAAAGTGATATTAGATGAGGGAAGGACGGGAGGGGGGGGGGGGGGGGGGGGCAATAAAGAGATGAGGGTTTAAGGGGAAAAAAAGGAAGAAGAAAAGTGTGTTGGTAATTATGTGCATAAGACTGATTACAAATCTATATAACTAGAATGTTGCAAAAACATACATGATAGCATAAAAAACGCAAATAATAACAAAAACATCGAACAATACAGAACTTTAAAATCTAAAACTGTAAGATGAACAATTGCAAACTATATGTAAAGGCTGCTGTGAATAAAGCAAAAAGTACATTGCCACAGTAGGGTGTTATAATTTCACAGTCTTCACAGTTGTACTTTTTAAAAAAGAGAATACTGGGGACCACATTAGAGACAATGCTATCTCACTCAATAACTTTGGATTGATTAACACCTCTTGCAGAGACTTATCTTGAAATGGTGGTAGGAACTTTTTTAAACCTTGACAATGATACAAAACATGAACATTGGAAAGTTTTTCACCACATACACATTTTATATTTTTGGCAAATTTTGCTCGAAATGCATTTAATTTCAATCTGTGGATTAGAGAAATAATATTTCTAGTACTGGATTTTTGAAGGCCGTACTGAATACAAAGGACATTCTCAATATCAAGAACTGAACAAGTATGCTAGGGATAGCCAGCCTCTTCATGTTTCCTTTTTTACATGTTTCCAGCAAACATTTTGAAGCAAAGCATAACCTTCATGAAGAGAAAGAGGAATGTCTAAAACATTTGAATCGCTAGAATGTTTTGCTGCCTTTTTGGCTGCTTTGTCAACCTTTCAAACATTATAAACAAACATTCGTGTAGGCACCACTATGCCCACACACTCACACATGGCTCGCGTATATACATACATGCACACATACACACACAATATTAAAAACATTCGCACATGTGCACACGCATTTTAAGACATAAACCAAATTGTTATAACATATTGTATGATAAGACAAATACCAATTAAATTTGTACGCTATTCTATTAAAATATTGAACACAGTCTTAAAACACATGCACGCACGCACGCACGCACGCACACACACATAAACCACACTGTTATAACATGTTGTATGATAAAAACAAATATGAATGATTTTTTTTTTTTTTTATGAATATTTTGTCCATTAAAATATTGAGCGCAGTTTAGAATGATAAAAGGTAGCCATTCCTACACTTCAAAAATCCCTTTTTTTACCTGAGCACTAAATCTCACTCTCTCCCCCCCTCCCCCCCCTCTCTCTCTCTCTTTCTCTCTCCGGCTTGTTGTCTTACTATGGGTCAGTTCAGACTTATTGTCATGTACTTATTCATTAAGCAGCATAATTGAGGTGGGAAAAAACTGTTTGTATAGTGCAGAGTCTTAGACTTGGGCACTCTGTAGCGCTTTTGAGATGGGAGAAGTTCAAATTGTTTTGCTAGCACATGGGTACCGTCAGTTACAATCTGTCTGGCTCTGTCTCTCACACAGCATTCATACAAATCATTCAGTTTCATTTGCTCATCACAGCCCACAATTTTGCCACATCTGGTCACAATCTCTTCAATTTATTTGAACAAATATGAAATGTAGCTATCTTGTGTCTTTTGATTATGATTCGTATCGATATGCCTTTCAGTATTGTCATTGCCCTTCAGGGATGATTAAAGTGTTTTTTAATTGACTTATTTTCAAAAATAAACAACCACTACCACTCAAAAAAAAACCACAAACAAAAAAAATCCCCACCAAAACAAATTCACACAGGGTACTAACATTTGGCTAGTGTCTCTCTCTCTCTCTCTCTCTCTCTCTCTCTCTCTCTCTCTCTCACACACACACAACACACACAACACACACACACACACACACACACACACACACACACACTCACACACACACACACACACACACACACACACACACACACACACTCACACACACACACACACACACACACACACACACACACACACACACACTCTCTTATCCCTCTTTCTCTATTCCTACATTGCCCCTTATCAGTCACACTGGCAAAATTCTGATCCTCCTCAAACGGAATTAAAATCAAAGTGGAAGAAGAAGAGTTCCCAGACTGCCAGGCAGGTTAAAGAACAAACAGCAGAACAACAGACACGTTGTTTGTATTACAAATACTTAGAGAAAATCAGGAACACTGAGCAAAAAGCCTACGACTGTTGCAGATTACAGCAAGGCATTGGACTGTTTCCTACACAACCACTTGTTCACAGGCCTGTCAGATGTGGGCTTTTCAGACCTCACTCTTAGAATCTCTCTACCAACACCAGCAACAATGGGCTTTTCCAGACATCAGATCTCACTCTTAGCATCTCTCTACCAACACCAGCAACAATGGCTTTTCCAGACATCAGATCTCACTCTTAGCAGCTCTTTACCAACGCCCACAATCAAATGAAGGAAGAGCACTGAGACTGAAAATAACAGGTCTCTACAAGCAACTTCTGTGTGAAAATGACAGACAAAAGAACTAATGACAGAGTATTTATTATTATCATTATTATATATTCTGTTATATTGAGGATATTGGAATAAGCATTCATGTACTTTTTTTTTTTTTTTACAGCAAGTCCCCATGTGTATGCAGTTTTGTAAATCTTGTCAACTATTCCCACTGGCACGCAATGACCTACTCTTACGAAAAGCAGGACAGGATTTAATGTGTGCTCAAGATGTTCTGCATGCATTCATACACGGGCCCTCTGTTTATAGTTTCATTTGAAGGACTTTTGGGGAGAGTAGAGTCAGCACTAATGTTAACTCCAGGGGAAAAATCTCCTCAAACGGGAATCGAACCCGGGCTGTCAAATTGCGATCGCAATGTTCTGACCACTAGGCTATCCCGTCCCGTAATCTTGCCGGGATCTTGCAACAATAACATCAGATCAAGAATAGGGACCGCCAAGCAAAAAACAAAAAAAAAAACAAGGGAAAAATCTGGACTGAACAACACATGGAAAGACAGCAGAGGCATACATGTGAAAGCTGAAGATAAGAATTTTACACCGTTTCATTTACGTGGTGTCATATAGAGATGTAAAGCCTGGTCTATGAAGAAAGATGTCAAGAAGAAGAAGAAGAAGATCTTTGATTTACATAGCGCTGAATCTTTTAGAGCATCTTGTAAATGCATCTGAAAATAATGGGGCTCTACAAGCGACTTCTCAGTGTGAAAATGACAGACAAAAGAACGTATCTACTTAAAAAATAAAGTATCATATGGACATCTTATCAACTGATAGCGCTGTTAGTGAATGACATGTAACCATTTGTGCATTGGCATACAATTATGCCTGCAGTGTGTGTGTGTGTGTGTGTGGTGTGTGTGTGTGTGTGCAGTGTGTGCAGTGTGTGTGTGAGTGTGCAGTGTGTGTGTGTGTGAGTGTGCAGTGTGTGTGTGCAGTGTGTGTGTGTGTGTGTGTGTGTGTGTGTGTGTGTGTGTGTGTGTGTGTGTGTGTGTGTGTGTGTGTGTGTTTTTGTCTCTGTGTGTTTGTGTCTGTGTGCGTGCGTATCTTTTTTTAATAATTGAATCTTACTGTTTTGGGTGATAAATGTTTCTATCTTTTTTATGTACATATGGCTTGTGACCATGCAAATTCCTCTTTGATAAAGTCCTGGTATTCGTATGGGTACTGTCTTGTGTGTGCGAGGTGATGGTTGCATACTGTGCTGTATTATTCTGTGATAAACGTTTTTCTTTCCTATTTCCTTTTTTATGTACAGCTTGTAACCCACATGAATTTCTTTATTTGTGAGATAATAAATCTTTGAATTCTGAACTGATGACAGAGCGTTAATTAAAAGGCATCTGCTGTTTTATCCCCCATGTCCCTCTTTCCCTATTCCAACAAACTTCAACATGTAGCCTTCCCTTCCTAACATCCATTTTCCAAAAATGCTGCCCCCTCCTCCCTCCCTCAAACCCCAGAAAAAAAATGGGTGACCACTGTTGTCAGCTTGTACCAAGGTATCTACCTGCCTTTGCGTCCACATGAGGGGCCAGGATTAAGAAACAAGGTTAGTGTTAGGTTAGGGTTGATGTTAGCATTAACAATCAGCATGCATTGGGGTAGGGGGTAGCATGCATTGGGGTAGGGGGTAGCATGCATTGGGGTAGGGGCTGTTGGTCGGTCAGTCAGCCTGAATGCATGTGGACACAACAGCAGGTAAACACAATGGTACGTAGCTGTAGACACAGTGGTATGGAGCGTTATTTAAATCATAATTTACCAATCCTACCAGCTTAGGCTGCTATCTGGATTTTTTTAGACAAATTTCATTTCTGCTATCAGCAGAGTGGTTTGCTTCCTACATTATTATTTTAAACAAGTTCTGTTCAATTTTGAAAAATATTTAACCCAAAATAAAAACAGGAAAATAAATGGTCAAGTCCAGAATAAACATGAGAAAACTGCTCTTTCCACTGGCCTTCCCCTTTTTTCTTGTATTTCTAGTAACCTAACAGCACTAGATAAGGCTCAGAGGATAACAATCCCCCCACTGTATGTCTTGGTGACACACCTATTTGCAATCTGCAGTTTGCTGATGACACTGATCTCCTTGAAAGCAGTAACAACAAACTCTTAAGAACTTATATGCAAGCTAGAAGAATAAGCTAACCCTTATGGTATTATATGCAAGACAGAATGAGCTAACCCTTATGGTATTATATGCAAGACAGAATGAGCTAACCCTTATGGTATTATATGCAAGCTAGAAGATTGATCTAACCCTTATGGTATTATATGCAAGACGGAATGAGCTAACCCTTATGGTATTATGTGCAAGACGGAATGAGCTAACCCTTATGGTATTATATGCAAGACGGAATGGGCTAACCCTTATGGTATTATGTGCAAGACGGAATGAGCTAACCCTTATGGTATTATATGCAAGACGGAATGAGCTAACCCTTATGGTATTATATGCAAGCTAGAAGATTGATCTAACCCTTATGGTATTATATGCAAGACAAGACTGAGCTAACCCTTATGGTATTATATGCAAGACAGAATGAGCTAACCCTTATGGTATTATATGCAAGACGGAATGGGCTAACCCTTATGGTATTATTTGCAAGACAGAATGAGCTAACCCTTATGGTATTATATGCAAGACAGAATGAGCTAACCCTTATGGTATTATATGCAAGACAGAATGAGCTAACCTTTATGGTATTATATGCAAGACAGAATGAGCTAACCCTTATGGTATTATATTTAATTATTATATGTAAGACAGAATGAGCTAACCCTTATGGTAGCATATGCAAACTAGGAGAATGAGCTAACACAAACGGTAAAGAGATCAGTGCAAAGAAGAGCAAGGTTGACAGTACCAATGACGCATTATTGAGCATTATCACGAGTGGTCCAACAACTTAAAGAAACAGATTCATTCAATTATCTTGGCTCCACACTGACCAAAGATGGCCCCTCTCTAGCTGAACTGAAGATCAGACAAGCCCTTGCAACCTCAGCATTCAGAAAAACAGGCAGACCTGTCTCCAGAAAACTTAATTGTTTTAAGCACTCATCTCATCCATACTGCTGTACCAGGGTGAAAGCTGGACCTTAACTATAAAAATGGGAAATAAGATTCCATCCTTTAAAAAAAAACAGATAACCCCAAAGGCTTCTACACATCTCCTGTCAGGACCACCGAACCAATGAGTCAGCGAGGCAAAAAGTTCTTCTTGTTGTTTTTGTTGTTGTTGTGCGTTCCCCAGCTTAACACTCTAGAGGTCAGCCAGAACATGCCACACTCTGACTCACTCATCCATCCCACCTGGGAATCACTGCAAGATTGGAAACTGCAACACTGAACAAGAATTTTTGCATGTATGACCGTTTTCTTGCTGTATAGGCAGCCATACTCCTGACTTCAGAGGATTTTTTTTATCTCCTTTAAAGGAGAGTACAGGTTGTTATGTTCAGAGCTTGTCATGGCTGAAAAAAATCTCAACACAGCATCTTTTTCCTTTTTCTTAAACACACCCTTCCCCCGAATAAAACTATAAATTGAGGTGCTGTGTGCGAATACGAGCAGCAGAATACCTTGCCAACACATTGAAAACCTGTTCCACTTTTCCAAAGAATAGGCCATTGTTTGCCATGGAAACACATGACAAAATTGACAAAACTCATATACACGAAAAAGTATGTGAGAGCATATTTCACTGTCCTCAACAACAAAAGAACCTCACCCCTTCCCCCCCCCCCCCCCCCCAAGAAAAACCCCACCCCTTCTCCTTGAATACCTCTCCTATAAAATTGAATGTTATCTTCCTTCTTCCAAATACCACACACACACACACACACACACACACACACACACACACACACACACACACACACACACACACTCTCAAACACACACAGACTCTCACTCACACACACACACACACACACACACACACACACACACACACACACACACACACACAAACACACACACACACACACACAGAGACTCACACACACAACAACACACACACACACAACCACACACACACTCATGCGCGTTTAAGGGACGGGATAGTTTGGTGGTTTGAGCTTTGTGCATGCAATCAGCTGACCTGGGTTCAAATCCTACTCAAGGCAATTTTTTTCCACTTCAGTTAACCTCCGTGCTGACTCCACTCCCCATAAAAGTCCTTCAGACAATACTGCAAACTAAGGTCCTGTGTGCGAACGCAGGCAGAACATCTTGCACATATTAAGTAAAAACATGTTCAGCTTTTTGAGAGAGTAGGCCATTGTGTGCCAGTGGGAACGGATGACAAATTTGACATAACTGCATGCACACAGGGACTTGATGTAAAAAAGCATACAAGTGCTTACTCCATTGTTTTGTAAATAAAAATTTTTGAAGACACACATACACGCACATCCCTTGCACATAACCCTACTAACAGTGAGACAGAACTTGTCAAACTTAAACAAAAAACTCACTGATAAATATATATATAGATATAGATGCATTCACCTGACTGGAAAAGCAAGCCTATCAATCCGTCTTCAATCATGTCATGTTGCTTTAAGCCTGTCTTGCTTCAAGAACAGTTGTAAAAATACCTTTTGGGACCAAAAACATTCTCCAGCTTTTAACTCTGAAGCAAAACAAAGATTGAGAACCCTGATCAAATTCTGAAAATTATAAACAATCTACAGTTTGAGGTAAAATGACTACCTTTTCATCTTTAAAAAAAAAAAATCACAATTTATTGAGTACCCTGCAAGCATGGAGAAGCTTTTCCAGTCAAGAGATTTTCTTAAAATATCAACCAATTCCATTCATTTACACCAAAAATCTTAAAAGCATACTGAAAAAGCATCAATAATTATCACCAGCTCCACACAACCAGAGCATTTCTCTCATGATTATTTGATCTAAGGAGGAGGGTGGCAGGATGGTAAAGACGTTTGCCTGCCAACAAGAAAACAGTGAGGTTCAAGGTTTGATTCCCTGCCTTGTCCTTTCTTCTCAGTTTGATGAAAGAAATCAAACTAAATGGCAAAGTGCTGTTGGGGGGGGGAGAGACTGAAATGAGCAGCTTGGGAACAACAGTACAGGGGCATCATAGAAGATGAGGCAGCAAAAAAAATTTTTTTAAGAGCAGCGCAACCCTTTTTTTTTTTTCTTTTCCCGTCTGCAACTGGATTTGTTTCCCCGTTATCTCATTCAGTTTCAGTGGCTCCAGTAACTTTCAACTTCAGGTTCAAAACCAACACCTCCTAATACTTTCAAGTACCTAACACGGTCCATCTGAGGAAAAAAAAAACAACCAACAACATAAAATGACACCATACCTATAATCCTTTCCCTCCTTCAGGCTTCAGGAGTGATGCGGATGATGATGTAGCACGGCTCTGTGTGAAGGTGTTCAGTTTCTGTACACACCCCTCACCGTTTTCCCAGGTTTTACACATTTCACTTTGCGAGTGGTGAAATCACCTTGTTCTACAAAGCACTGGAGGTTTTACATGTTTCACTTTGTGAGTGGTGAAATCACCTTGTTCTACAAAGCACTGAAGATTTTGCACTAGAATGTGTTGGGAACATTCTTGGTGATTGCAGGCGTCCACATCAATGAAACGTCCTTGGTGATGATGACCCAAAGCGTCCTCCTGATGCACACCTGTCAGTTTCCCCCACTTTCAGCTCCTCTTAGCTGCTAATTATCCCATCCCAGCCCCGCCCAGCTGGTGCTATTTATAGCAGGAGCTTACCACACTTGGAGTAGGTAAAAGGAAGGAGTGTGCTAAATTTAGCACTCTTCTCTAGGCCCAACTGAGTGATGTTGGATTTGTGCACTGTGGATGACTTGTGGTGGTGGTGTCCTTGAAAACTGGTGTCGTCTGCAGCTGAGAAGCCTGGTGCTGCACTGTCCTCTTTCTGGAGAGAAAAAAGAAACGTGTTGTCTTGAGGGCTGTGGTATGTTTGCATATTAAGGGCTGTGGTATGTTTACATATTAAAGGCTCTGGTATGTTTACATATTAAGGGCTGTGGTATGTTTACATATTAAAGGCTCTGGTATGTTTACATATTAAGGGCTGTGGTATGTTTACATATTAAAGGCTCTGGTATGTTTACATATTAAGGGCTGTGGTATGTTTACATATTAAGGGCTGTGGTATGTTTACATATTAAAGGCTCTGGTATGTTTACATATTAAGGGCTGTGGTATGTTTGCATATTAAGGGCTGTGGTATGTTTGCATATTAAAGGCTGTGGTATGTTTACATATTAAAGGCTGTGGTATATTTGCATATTAAATCGTGTTACGCTTTTCTTAAGAGTAGGCCACTGTGTGCTGGTGGGAACGGATGACAAGATTTACAAAACTGCAAACACATGGGGACTGGATGAAAAATATTTTTTAAAAGCTCACGAGTGCTTGTTCCATTATCCAGAATATGAAAAAACACACAAACAAATAAATAAATAAATGAATAAAATGAATAAACAGCAGGAGCTTACTGCATAAAAACATGCATGGAAAAAGGGGGGGGGGGGGTGTCTCATCTTAGCACTACCCTATCCCCTCCCCCCCCCCACCTTTGAGTTATGCTGGATTTGTGCGTTATTTATTCATCATTATTTTAATTCCTTTATATCGAGGCTAATGGAATAAGCACTCATGTGCTTTTTTTCATCCAGTCCCCGTGTATATGCAGTTGTGTAAATATTATCTGTTCCCACCGGCACACGATGGCCTACTCTTACGAAAAGCGGAACAGGATTGAACGTGTGCGCAAGATGTTTTGTGTGTGTTCACGCACGGGGCCTCAGTTTACAGTCTCATCCGAAAGACTTTTGGGGAGAGTGGAGTCAGCACTGATGTTAACTCCAGGGGAAAAATCCCCTCCAATGGGAATCGAACTCGGGTCGTCAAATTGCGAGCGGTATGTTCTGACCACTACGCTATCCCATCCCCGTTATGTGAAGGCAGCTGCTTTCCAACTTCGGGGATGCATGCTGGGTATGTTTCTGTTTTTATAACCCACCACACACTGGCATGAATTATGGAATCTTTAACATGGATCTTCTGTATGTGTGTATGTGTGTATATATATATATATATATATATATACACGAGTACTGAGTGTGACATATCTTGAATCCATTACATCTTTGTCTCAGGTGTACCTGTTTTCAGAGATGGGGGCATCATGTACATTCTGACTGCAGTACAGACCACGGTGTTGTAACTCTCAGGTGCTAACAGTTTTTTGTTTTTTTTAAAAGATGCAACCACTTTTGCTGAACTGCGGTAATAACAGCTGTCAGTTTCCCCCACTTTCAGCTCCTCTCAGCTGCAATCCATCCCATCTCAGCCCAGATGGTGCTAATTACAGCACAAACTGACCACACTTTATGTATTTTATTTATACCACTTTATGCCACAGCAGATTTCTCTGTGTAAAATTCAGGCTGCTCTCCCCAGGGAGAGCGCGTCGCTACAAGGGCAGAGCCTACCAATCATCTTTTTTTTTCTTTTTCCTGTGTGCAACTGTATTTGTTTCCCTATCAGAGTGGCTATTTTCTACAGAATTTTGCCAGGGACAATCCTCTTGTTGCCGTGGGTTCTTTTACGTGCGCTAAATAATGATGCGTAACACACGGGACCTCGGTTTATCGTCTCATCCGAAAGACTAGTGTCCAGACCATCACTCATGGTCTAATGGATGGGGGAAAAGTTTGGGGACAAAACAGGATTCGAACCACCACACACTCCGACCAGGACTTTTTGCTTTCTAGTCAGGCGCGCTACCTCTAGACCACCAATCCACCCAGGTAAAAGGGTTGCGCTAAATTTAGCACAATTGACTGAGTGATGTTGAATTTGCGTGTTGTGAAATGTTCAAAATTTGAGGAATTTTAAGATATTTCTTTTTACAGGCATTTTTCATGGAAGAAAGATTAATGACAGTGAAACAAGTACGGTACAGCACAGAGAAGAGGAAATCAAACCATACCTGTTCAGTCCCTGGTGACTTGCCCATAGCAGATTCTTGGCACTGGATTCTGGCTCCACAGCTCTCCTGAAAGCAGTAAATAACTTCAGTAAGCTAAGAGATTACCACAGTTTGATTCAAACACTTTTAGATGTTGTCATGTACTTCAGTAAATTTACAACACACTTACAGCATTGTATTATAATATTCAGAATTATAATACTACAAATGAATTTGTTTTGTTCTCGAGATAAATATTTGTATTTACAATTTTAGTGTAGGATTTAAATAGTTTTTTTGTTGTTTTTTTAAATTTTGTGTTGCTTCGTCACTTTACAAATAAAGACAAAAATCCTCACATGCACAAAACAATCTTCTCACTTTACTATTTAATTTCTTTTTAATTCATTTGATAGAAATTTCTCGGGCTATTTTTTATAAATAAAATAAACTCATTTGAAAGAAATTTCTCAAACTATTTTTTAAATAAATAAAATAAACTCATTTGAAAGAATTTGATAAAGCTATAGAGAGGGTAGCACACTGATCTTTCTGCTGACTGACTAATCTTACAATGCACACTTAAACATCCCCACCTACCACAAAAAAACAACAAAACCCCCCAAAAAAAGATCTCCAATTCCTATTGCAAAGTATACAATTGTTCCACAAAATATTTTTCTCATGGAATGAGGAGGTACAAAGCAAACCATTTTCTTGTTCACCTGGGGTTTGTCCAGATGCACACCTTAATCCCACTTCCTGCAAACAAATACAATGTAGTACACCACATTTCACACACAAACTCTTAAGCCACAACACGGGTTTTTTTTTGTTTTATTTATTTTTGCTTTTTTTTCTTCTTTCAAAGTGACCTCTACAACCTGTCACATACTACAGTTTACACTTTGCTTATTTATTGATTTATTTATTTGTTGGTTTGCTTGCTTCTTTATTTATACCACTTTGTGTCACAGCAGATTTTTCTGCGTGAAGTTTGGGCTGCTCTCCCCAGGTAGAGCGCCATCCATTTTTTTTCTTCTTTTTCCTGTCTGCATCTGTGTTTGTTTCCCTATCAGAGTGGCTTTTTTCTACAGAATTTTGCCAGGGACAACCCTCTTGTTACCGTGGGTCCTTTTATGTATGCTAAATAATGATGTTTAGAACACAGGACCTCCGTTTATTGTCTCGTCTGAAAGACTAGCACCAAGACCACCACTCATGGTCTAATGGCTGGGGGAAAAGTTTAGACAGAGAAGTGTAAAAAAAACTATACCTGCTCAGTCCCCAGTGACTTGTCCACAGCAGATTTTGGCACTGGATTCTGGTGCTTGATTCAGTCTTCCCTCATAGTTCCTGAAAACACAAACAAGTGATGAGCTACACTAAAAATCTCTTGACTTAAAACATTACATTCATCTCATTGTTTCATTTTGAAACATTCCAGTGAGACTAAACCGAGGCCCCGTATGCAAACACACGCAGAACATCTTGCACACACGTTAACACCCTGTTCCGCCTTTCGGAAGAGCAGTACATTGTGTGCGGGTAGGAACGGATGATAAAATTATATTTTAAAAAAACAGCATGCACACAGGTGTTGTGTTCAGACACCATCCCTGAGGAAAAGTCAGGGAGTTGGAGTCCCCAGGGCGGCTCGGGGCTGTGTATATATCTATAAAAAAAAAATAAGAAAGGGTAGGCGCTGCACTTGTGGAGACGCTCTCTCCCCAGGGACAGCAGCCCAAATTTCAAGCAGAGAAATCTGCTGTGACATAAAGTGGTATAAAATAAATTAAAAATAAAATAAAATAAAATATAAAAAACCAGAACTTCAGAATGCGCTTTTCAGACTTTTATTCTTTACTCTCCATGTCATTATTTCTTCATTGCTTTATTTGCTTAAATTTTTAAACCATTTGATAACATTTTCAAAGATTAAAATTTACAATTATTTAAACACACTGTAACACATTAACTTCAACTCCCTTAATTACAAGTCTGTTTGGGATTTTTTTTGCCTTTGTCTTAAATTGAAAAGAATCAGCTTACCAATGTACACAAGAACAATCCGAAATGCATTGAAAGAGATGTTTTGTGACCCGAGCGTTTTTTTTGGATGACACTATAAACCAGGGTCTCACGTGCAAACGCACGCAGAGCATCTTGCACACAGGTTAAAACCTGTTCCCCTTCTCAGAAGAGTAGGCCACTGTGTACAGGTGGGAACGGATGACAAAACTTAAAAAACTGCGTACACAGGGACTGGGTGTAAAAAAGCACACGAGTGCTTATTCCATTATCCTTGGAATAAAAGAATAAATAAATAAATAAATAGATAAATAAATAAATGATTAAATAAATAAATAACATTTTGGGTTTTTTTCTTTACTGACATGGAAGAAGACAGTGAAAGCTGCTGTAAGAGCCTTTTACGTATCAATGAACTAGTGACTAGAAAGACATTTTGGAGCTGAATGGCTGAAGGAAATAATTCCCTCACCTGCATTTTGTCAGAGAGGTTTCCCCTGAATGCTGGCAGGTGTAGATGTCAGAGAGGTTTCCCCTGAATGCTGGCAGGTGTTGATGTCACAGAAGTTTCCCCTGAATGCTGGCAGGTGTTGATGTCACAGAAGTTTCCCCTGAATGCTGGCAGGTGTTGATGTCACAGAAGTTTCCCCTGAATGCTGGCAGGTGTTGACATCAGGGGCAGCAGCTATCTGATGACAGAATGATTCTATCAAATTACAGTGTTCAAACATTCTGAACATGACACACAGACCCTTTGGAAGACAGACAGACAGAAAATGGCAGACAGACAGAAAATGGCAGACAGACAGAAAATGGCAGACAGACAGAAAATGGCAGACAGACAGGCAGACACTGACAGACAAGACAGAAAATGACAGACAGACAGACAGACAGAAATGCATACCCAAACAATACAGAGACAGGCAGGCAGAGTGGATGATCGACATAGAGACAAATGAATGATAACAATTCACCGACATGCATACGTACACAATGTCACCAACAAAAATAGAACTAAAAGAAAAAAATTAAACACACAAGAATAATACCACCACCAGTTGTGTCCTTACGTTTCCTTAGTGACCGCTAAGGCAGATGCTAAACTTGACCACTGCTGGTCAGGCTTCCACGACACCTGGTAAAACAGATAGACATCACTAAATTAGAAGCAGCATAAAAAATTAAAAGCATGGACAAAGCGTGCTCACCAAAAGAAACGTGAATGTAAAAGCAACTACCACTGGTTACAGGAGGACAGGATAGCCTTCTGGTCAGAACATTGCGCTGGCAGTTTGACGACCCCAGTTCGATTCCTGTTTGAGAGGATATTTCCTCTGGAGTCAACATCCACTCCTGCCAAAAGTCCTTCAGATGAGACTATAAACCGAGGCCCCATTTGCAAATACACGCAGAACATCTTGCGCACACATTAAATCCTGTTCCGCTATTTGTAAGAGTAGGCCATCGTGTGCCAGTGTGAACAGATGACAAGATTTACAAAAACTGCATACACACGGGGACTTAATGTAAAAATGAACACGAGTGCTTATTCCATTATCCTTGATATAAAAGAATTCTTTTTTTAAATTTTAAAACAGGCAGATATATCACCAGTTTATCCAACTACTCATGTGGTCGACCACAGCTTACATAGTATTTGGTCAAACAGGTATACATCACACCTCACACAGCACAGAACAACCAACCCTGCCTCAAAATGACCACTGAAAAGAGAGAAATATATGTAAAAGGGATGAACAAAGAATAAAAACAATCCAATGAGAAAATCTAAGCTGAGTGGAAATCGAAAAAAAGTCAGGTAGGAAATAAAAGGCAAAATCAAAACTGAAAATACAGAAATATAATTATAGAACTGTACCTTGCTGACAGACTGCGGTTCTTGGTCACTGTCTGTTACATGTACCCTCCTTGCCACTCCACTCCTGCCCCACAGACCTGAAAACAGCAGGTGATCACCAGTTATAGTGACAATTCTGTTAAGTTCCACTAGCATATTTATAACATTCGTTTAATCATACCACTCTAAGTAGTCAAGTCAGTCATTCAGTGCTTTGATTTGTGTTCTCTAAAAAATTCAGTGCAATAAATATCCCATATATTATTATTATTATTATTATTATTATTATTATTATTATTATTATTATCAGACATACTGAACAATCCTATGAAGCTTCACTAGCATACATATATATATATATTACATTCATTTAATCATACCACTTTAAGTCGTCAAGTTACACATGAAGTCTGTCATTTTCTCACCTGGACTTAGTGGTCGAATCCTATGGCCTGGCTCCCCTCCATGCAGGCAGCTGTGACACTGTCAGGTCCATGCACCTGGACAGCAGCTCTGTCAACAGACCGATTCTATCACAGGGCAGGTGTGACACTGTCAGGTCCCAACACCTGGACATCAGCTCTGTCAACAGACCGATTCTATCACAGGTCAGGGAAACATTTCCAACATGAAATGCAGACCTGCAGAAAAACACAGACAGATAAAAAAGGGAGGAAAAAAAATACAAACAAAAACCCAGACTTGGCATCACAGAAAGACAAACAGGACAGACAGACAGACAGACAGACAGACAGACACTAGTGAGACAGACAGACAGACAGACAGACAGACAGAGGCAGGCAGAGTGAATGACTGACATGGACACAATGACATGATAAAAAAACCAAATGGTATTATATATAATCACTGTCACATATACAAACGTATTATCTGTTTCATTGTCCTTTACTTCCTTTGATGACCAATGCTCGACACAGAACTTGATGGTGCTGGACTTGACGAGAGCTGGTGAGTTTTACATTGTTAAACAGATGTCCTCCACAAAAGTAACAACAGCCTAACAGACATAATCAGCAATACAAGTCAGCTATACTTAAAAAAAAAAAATCTGATTTCAGACTAAATAGAAATTAAAGGCAAAAATAATTGAATTGGAAAATCTTCAAAGACTGAACAACAAGCCAAACAAAGAGAGAAAACTGGGAGGGTGTGTGTGTGTGTGGGGGGGGGGGGGGGTAGCTTAATTATACAGAAATATACCTACCTCTCAAGGAGACTGGAAGCTGTGCTGACAGTTCGGTGACACACACACACTGTCCTCAGCACTGGACTCCAGCGCTGAAAGCGGTAAATAAATCATCATCAGTCAGTCTGTCAATCCCAAAGTTAAACTTAACAGCACATTAAAAAAAACATACATCACTTAAACTATCAAACACATTGCATTCAGTAACACATTCAGTATACTTCACTTAAAGTGGCTAAGTTTAACTACTATGTATACACATTACATTTAATAACATACATAACTCGAAAGCGTCTAAGAAATGAAATCTGAAATGTTCTCACCTGCACTCAGAGGTAGAATCACGCCACCTGGTTCTCCAAACTGCATCAGGTGTGCCATCAGGTGCCGACACCTGGGCAGCAGCTCTGTCAACAGACTCGAGTCTATCGCCTGGCAGGGAAACATGAAATGAAGAACCTCAGAATGATGCAGACAGACAGACGGACAGACAGAAATGCCAACACAGACATCCACAGACAAAACAAGACAGAATGGCCGGCCAAATGCATAGCAGATATAAAGACAAAATACATAATCCATACAAACCCATTGGCATACCTATACCAGGTCGCACAGACATTATTACCTGGTAGTAGTTACAGTTGGGGACAGGATAGCTCAGCGGTCAGAGTGCTCGCTTTCCCCAGGTCAAGTTAAGCAGTGCCGAGCATGGTTGCCAGTTGGATGGGTGACCGTACAGTCCCCCAGTTCACCCAGCTGTCAATGGGTACCTGCCCTCTTTAGGGTCAGGGAAGGTAAAGCAGTGAGGGAGGAGGAGATGGGCGCCGCCCTCAACATGCTGGTCCCTAGAGAAGCTGAGGTCTCTGTCGCCTCGCTCCCCTACGACCACACAGGTTATGAGACACCTTTACCTTACCTTATTAGTTACAGTTACTTACTGGCATACCTATACCAGGTCTCAAAGAGACAACTATTACCAGTTTAACCTATGTGGTGGTGTTGGCATGACCACAGCTAGCTGGCTGCTAAGCCTTGCAGAGTACCTGGGGAAAGAGATGTATGTACTCTATGTTAAAGACAGGACTAAAGAAAAAAAAGTACAACACAACATGCTAATAAAGTAGTCAAAGGACTGTGCTCACAGGTAAAAGTAACATAACATACATGAAGCCAAGCGCAAAAAAAACCAAAAAACCCATAATAATAAAATAGTCAAACCTTTGTACTTAGGTTCAAAGGTGGGATACAGCAAAGTGAATTATAAGTAACAATACATATAGATGATACAGAAATATATAGCCAAGAGTTCTAATAACTAACAATACTAATAAATGATAAAGTAACATACAACAAAGCGTATTCTAACTAACAATACATACAGGTAAAGTAAAATACAACAAAAGGCACTATGAATAATACACATACACATACAGGAAAGTGCATTTTAACTAATGATACATATAAAGTAACATACAGGAAAGTGCATTTTAACTAATGATACATACAGATAAAGTAACATAAAGGAAAGTGCATTTTAACTAATAATACATATAGATAAGTAACATACAGGAAAAGTGCATTTTAACCAATGATACATATAGATAAAGTAACATACAGGAAAGTGCATTTTAACTAATAATACATATAGATAAAGTAACATACAGGAAAGTGCATTATAACTAATGATACATATAAAGTAACATACAGGAAAGTGCATTTTAACTAATAATACATATAGATAAAGTAACATACAGGAAAGTGCATTATAACTAATGATACATATAAAGTAACATACAGGAAAGTGCATTATAACTAATAATACATATAAAGTAACATACAGGAAAGTGCTTTATAAGTAATATTTGTAATAATACATATAAAGTAACATACAGGAAAGTGCATTATAACTAATAATACACATAAAGTAACATACAGGAAAGTGCATTATAACTAATAATACATATAGATTAACATACAGGAAAGTGCATTATAACTAATAACACATACAGATAAAGTAACACACAGAAAAGTGCAGTATAACTAATAATACATATTATAAAGTAACACACAGAAAAGTGCAGTAGAACTAATAATACATATTATAAAGTAACATACAGGAAAGTGTATTATAATATACATATAAATAAAGTAACATTCAGTAAAGTACATTATAACTAACAATACAAATTAATGATAATGTAAAATAACAACAAAGTGTATCATAACTCACAATACATATAGACAAAAATAAAATACAACAAAAGGCACTAAGAATAATGATACATATAGATAAAGTAGCATACAGTAAAGTCCATTATAACTTACAATACAAATAAATGATAAAGTAACATAAATTGTATCATAACTTACAATACAAATAAATGATAAGGTAACAACAAAGTGCATCAAAATTAACAATACAAATAAAGGATAAAGTAACATAACAACAAAGTGTATCATAACTCACAATACAAATAAAGGATACATGTACAAATTACTAACTCGGGCAATATCTCTAAAACAGAGAAATACAGAACTTTTCTTACCTGATTTTCACACAGCCTAGTTATTGGATTCAACTATTTGAGTGACACAGAATTCAAATTACTTTATTATCTCTAAAACAGAGAAATACATGACTCCTTTTCTTACCTGATTTTCACACAGCCTAGTTATTGGTTTCAACTATCATTTGAGTGACACAGAACTCCTTTCCTCACCTGGCCCTTAGTCCAGAACCTCTCTATTCTACTTCATGGTGGTATGGGCGCTGCCAGTGCTGTGTCCTCCTTGTAAGTAGTTGTATCTGTTAACAACCGGATTTTTCCACATTGTAGCAAAAATTTTCAATATGGAATAAATTCCCCCATCTCCAGAAAAACATATGACAAAAATAAAAGGTAAAAGGCAGACAGAAATGTCAGACAAAAGACAGACAGGAATTCCAGACTAAAAGACAGAAAAACAAAATGCAATCTTTCAAGGGCATACCAAACACATAAAGAGGGAGAGGCGGCAGAACAAACAAATCAAATTAAATACAGTATTTATATAATAAAGATATATATACATGTGAATAGATCAGACAAGGCAGAAAGATAGGAAAAAAAAAAAGATTAATCTGTACCTGATGAGTGAAGTGATGAAGAAGGCTTGTGATACTGCCAGACCTGTATGAACCTGTTCAGACCCAGCTGGTACCTGGTAAAACAAATCTACCATCATTCAGAAAAAAAATCCACATGTATATATATACATGAGTTACTGTCCCTCACAAGCTGCTGGATTTTTTTTTTCAAACCAAGAATGTCCGTGCTGCTGTGAAAGGTTGAAGACAGCAGCTTTAAAAAAAAAAAAAAAAAAAAAAAAAAAAAAAAAAAAAAAAACAAACCACCTCAACTGTTTCCTACTGCACTGCTCATGTCCCTCTATGATGATGATGATGATGATGGTGACAATGGTGATGATGATGGTGATGATAATGACCATCTTGGTCAACAGACTGATTATGATGATGATGATGATGACGACCATCTTGGTCAACAGACTGATAACGACGATGATGTTGATACATGTTCTCCTTTGATCTCTTGCAAGAACTTTTCCCCATTTGGTTTTGTTTATTTGTTTGGTTGGGTTTTTTTGTTACTTTTCTTTGGTTGGGAAGTTTTGCACTTGGTGTGCCTGTTTTCGTTTGTATCAGTGGTGGGGGAGATGGTGGTTCACTCTTTTAGTTTATGTTTTCCTTTTACTGCTGAGCAGATGTGTCCCACTTCTTGGCAGATTTTTTTTTTTTTTTTGATGGGTAACTGGTTATATTTCATTTCATTTTATTTTGATCATTTCAGTTTATGTGATACTGGTTTTTGGTTTTGTTTATTATGATTTTTTTTTTTTCAGTTGTTTCTTTTAGTTTATCTCGCTTTTATAGTTTCATCATCTGCAAAGCACCAGTCCAGTTGTTCTCACATCATCATTCCAAACTTACCACACAACTACTTACACAAATAATGAAGATGACATGGCGCTTTAACCCTCTTAGTCCCAAACCAGGATTTTTTACTTTTTACACTTTTGTTTGTTTGTCACTTTTTGTTTCATTTGCTTTATTTTGCGTACATGTTCTTTTTTGTTGTGTATAGTTTGGCTTCTTGCCCGTAAGCTTCATTTTGTTTCGTACTTTCAGTTTTGTTTCCCTTTTTTTAAACAGTTTATTGTTTAATCCTCTTTTTGTTTATGCTTTTTTTTGGTTTAATCTTTATTCTTTTTTCTGTTATTTTGTGTTTTGCAATGCAGTGGAACTGCCTTGCACAGCAGCACTCTGACCATCAGTCTGTAGCTCTGTCTTGAAAGATCTGAAAACCAGCAATTTTATGCATCAACTGTACAAGCACTGAATCAAAAATTAATATCATACTTCTACAGGCCAAGACCAGCATACCTTCTGGTCCCAGACACCAAGTAATGAGGCCCTTTGAATCTTTGTTGAACCACTTATTTTACAATCCCTTCTCAAGAGTAATCCTAAGAAAGAAATACATACACTGATACAGTGAAGTTGTCCTATAGTCTGCAGGATTTGTAGTGCTGGCATTTTCATCCTTGTGTCCTTCGTGACTAGGTTCATCACAGCCAGCCAGTATCTGTTAACAGACATAAACATGTGTGTCATAATCATACATGTAAAAGCAAAAATGTGTGTGTTCATGTGCATGCGCGCTTGTGTGTATGTGTGGTTGCCTGTTGGAGTTTGCATACTGCACATCTTGCCTGCAAGTAAAAACTTATTTCAGCCTTTGAGAATACCAATAGGCATATTGCACATGTAGGAACCGATTACAAAATTCCAAAACACATCCACACTAAGGTTGCCTTTAGCAATCCTCTCTGCAATCGGATTACAGTTGCAATCAGAGTAGGGCCTACAGTTATCTGAAATTGTCAATGGTAGGCAAACAGCCCCATACGAAAAATCAAAGTGTCACCATTGTCGAGACCTGAGCTGGGAGCTCTACCTGAGGAACGAAAACATTTTCCAATCATTTAACGCTAAAAATAGAACTGTAACTCGCCGATAGTAAAAGGACACGTTAAAACAAAGCCTGAGATTTGTAAAATGCAGCTTGTAGATCATACTTAAGAGTTATAGCTAACCTGGAAATCAAATGATAATGCTTTGTTCCACTGTCACTGTGAATGTGACCATGCAGTTTACCTCTTCCGTCTGTGAAAAATGCAATGGATAATAATTATTACCTTGCAACAGTCTGTGTGCAGACGACCAGTCGTGCGATCAACACGATATATTCGTAGGGGAACTTAAAAACTGCAGACTGTAACCACTAAACATCACAAAATATTAAATTCTTCCATCAGCAATTCAACATGGAACTCACCTGCAAAGAACGCGCCCTGTGACGTGGGTAAAGAGGGACAACTCTGCATGTCCCTTCATATTTCCCCCATAGCCTATTCACTTTTTTTCTTTTATCTTTTTTTTTTTTTTTTTTTGTGGGGGGGGGGGGGGGGGGTTGTTTTTGTCAAATCAAGTATTGCTGTTAACTCCAAGTTTTCAAGTTTTCTGCTAAATGGGTCAACATTTTTTAAATCAAAATTTATTTGAAACTGAAAGTGAACACAATCGTTTCTCCCCCCCCCCCTCCCCCCAAAAAAAAAAAAAATCAAAAAGAAAAAGAAATGTATGCGAGAGGGGAGGTGAACATGGGTAGAAAGGAAAATAAAAGAAGCACAAAGGGTTGTAAAGTGGGATGAGGGAGAGGGGGGAGGGGGTGGTGGCACGGAGAAAGGAGGTGGGATCGTGCTGTATAGACCTTGCTCCCTCCATAGACCCCCCTCCCCCCTGGGAGGATTTATAGGTGCATTTTTCTGAAACTTTGTTTATTTTAACGTTTTATGGTATATGCTACCCTCCTGTAACCAGGTTATTTCAGGATATACAAGCAATTCAATATAGTAACCCTTCAAAAGGCAATTATTTAGGGGTGAGGTTAATTTACATTATTTATGTAAATATATTCTTATACATTCATATTAAATTTGATACCAAAATAAAGGGTATTAAACAGGCTATCAACATATGTTAATGTCACCACTGCACAAGGAACGCCTGTCCCATATTTTAAAAACAAAACAGAAAATTAAAATGAAAACGCCGTACAATCTGAAGAAATTGGTGGATGTTCAGTGACAGGGTGGTGGATGGGTGCCATATAGTCCACAGTAGACTGCTTCTTTTCTGTCCCTTCTCCTGTGAGTGATACCCACCCTCCCCATCCATGGACAAGTTGATTTCCATTTGTGGCCTGGAATCGGGGGGGGGGGGGGGGGGGGGATCCACCAAAAATCAGCAAGTTGAGCTTTGTAGACTGCCTCTATGTTTGAGAAATGAGTTTCCACAACATGCAACTTAGGTTCTGCCTTTACTTTTGCAAAGCATGGAGGAACATCATGTGGCTCATACTGCACTGAGCATTGGCGGTCCTGATAATGAGGAGAGGTTCTGTCTGAGTCGAAAAGTGTCGGGCATTGTGTCCCCATTAACCTCTTGAGTGACAATGCCATGAGTGGAGTGGGTGGTGTTGGCTCCAGATGGAGTTTCTTCGTTCAGGTCAAAGTTATCCCAGCAAAAATGGATAACCTTGTTCTCTCTCAAACTCACTGTTGAAGGAAGAAGACTTGGGCACAGAAGTACAGAATTGGCCATAACAGTCTCAAGTCGCACAATGGTTTTGTATCCAGCAACATGACCAAACCTATTCAACAGACTTATAATTTCAGAGCTGCCAGTTACATGTCTGACAGACATTCCAAGCAAAACATGTGTAAGCATTTTCCACTTCCCTCCTGTCACAGATTAGCATATGTCCTGGGCAATTGAGGATGTTAATCTGGTGGTTTTGGGTTGCTCCATAGAACTACTCTTTCCAGATAGCAGTGTTTTTAGAAAGTCGGTGAGGATATCTGGAGGTTTAACAGTATCAGACTGAAGAAATTCTGCAGAGGGAGGCCATGGCATATCAGGTGTTGCCCTGAAAGCATCCATAATGTATCGGCGAAGAACATATGCAAATTCCTCAAGACGTCTTTCTTCTGAAGCTGCTGACACAAATGCTGTTTCAACTGCCTGACCCCGGGCAAGTTCATCACAATAAACAAGATCACTACGGTGGTTCGGAGCCCAGAATTTAATTCTGAAGCCACAATGTTTCATTATTTTTTCTTTCAGTTTGTAAGTCTTGTATCCTAGGTTGTAGAAGTCAGGAGAATGTTGTTGCATGTATTCACAGTACTTATCACCTAGTATGGTCATTCTCTCCACCTGTGAACCTCTGATTATTGCATTTTCATCATACTCGCATATGTACTCAAATGCCCTCTCGTGTGCCTGTAGCCCCTCTGTAGTTTCCTGGTCTGTTGATGTTTCAGCATGCCTGTCTTCACATCTCAGATAGTCTTTTCTACAACCCTCGTGATAGTGAGCTTCACGTACTACAAGATCTGTATCTTGATAATGAGTGAAAGTGTCATCTTGTTTAGTTTTGGCTGCATCTTGCATAGACTGTTCTGCTGTCTTGGTGACACATTTTACAAGTTTTCCAAAACATGGAACCCCTTTTGAAACTTTCTTTTTGAATTTCTTCTGACTGAGGTTGTTTGTTTTTGTTTTTGTTTGTTTGTTTGCTCTTGTGTGTGTGTGTGTGTGTGTGTGTGTGTGTGTGTGTGTGTGTGTGTGTGTATAAGCTTCTCTGAATTACTTACCTGCCACTGTTATGTATGTAGCCAATGCATACAGGTGTGCACATACATGCATATGTACCCATAAAATAAGTATGTCTTATTTTTGGCTTTGTATATGTGCGGGTGTGAACGCGTGCGTATAATGTGTAAATAATGGTGATCATATGTCTTTTCTAGTCAATGGTTTTTAAGAACATTGTATCTAAACATTGGTGTGTGTGTATGCGTGTGTTTGCGTGTGTGCAAGCGCGCGCGCGTAGAGTGTGAGTGTTTGTGACATTTTATTTGAAGTTATATAATGTTTGAACAAAAAAGAAATGTAGCTCCTTCGTGTGTTTGATTATGAATTTGTAGCAATATGCCTGTCAGTATTGTAATTGCCCTTCAGGGATGATTAAAGTATTTTTGACTTTGACTTGACTTGACTTGACTCTTGCAAAAAATGCAACTGTCTTTTGGAAGCAATGGGCCTGAAGTAGCAACAGTCCTTTTAGGTTTTGATGGTCCTGCAACCTCTTCACTGTCTGTCTCATGCTTTCTTTTCCTGGCAAATTTCACACTTGTAAACCGTGCATAACAGCTTCTGTGATAACCATGGCGTGTAAAGTCAAGGTCTTCTGGAATACAATTACAAATGTCATCTAGTCTATGACATGCCACATCTGAAGAACGTCTCAAGTGAAGAGACTTTTGAATAGTTTTTTTGTGTGTGTGCTTTCTTCAGTTAGTGGAGTTACAGTCTTTTCTTTTCTGTTATTTTGGAAATGAATTATACAAGTTCTCCCACCCCTGGAAGTTTTTCTTCTGCACTTAGGTGTACTTTTGAAGGTCACTGGATGTTCATCTGCCATGTTGAAATGTTCATTTTATACAGGATACGTCACAAGGGGAAGATGAAATACACTTTCAGTGAGGGACTGCACACTTGCCAATGACCTGAAACATGACGGTTAAATGAATACTAAAAGAACTACACAACAGTTTGCCTTATCCGCATTTCTGTCAATGTTTGTGGTGGAGGACGCGGAACTGAAAAGAACAACGAATTATGACCGCGGTTTTTTTTTTCCTTCCTTTTTTTTTTCACCAAGGCCGTGGGCAGTGCAGCTGATGGTCTAGCCTACCTCAGGCTTTGTTCTATCTTTAATGTGTGTTATGTGTGTCACTTGTATGTGCTGTGGTGTGGAGAGAGAGAGAGAGAGAGAGAGAGAGGGTGTGTGTGTGTGTGTGTGTGTGTGTGTGTGTGTGTGTGTGTGTGTGTGTGTGTGTGTGTGTGCGTGCGTGTGTGTTAGTGTTACACCCGTGCACACGTCGGTGACTGATCTGCATATTACGCGTAATTTCTTGAGGAATAAAAAAAACTATTAAAAAAAATCATAGACTCAAAGCGCTGTGGTTAACACATCCTGTTCGTTAATTATACTTATGGCTGTTGCAGTACTTACTGTGTGTTACAGACATTCTCTGATCAATAATAACATCTTGATCAAGACTTATTTGTTTATACTTTGTGGAACACACTGATAGTTGGATACACTTCAGGCACCAGACGCACAAGGCTTGAGTAGGCTAGAGAAAGTGCCGCTCAACTGATGTTGAGAGAACGGAACAGCGCTCGGCTGTGGTTGAGTGGTAAGACAGATTTCAGCTGCATGCGGTTCGGATGGCCGCGCACTAAAGTCATCACTGTAGTTTTGTTTTAAATATATCAGCAAAACACTGTGCCTATATAATCGGGAAAATTATAGTAGATGCTATTCACAATAAAATTATAAGAAGTTAAGCCAGATTTTGTGCAAGAATCGCAGCATGAACATCCCTACCCCAAAAACCTAAATATAGGGTGCAAAGAGGGGAAAATGCACTGTTGATACACCTCTCACTCCTGAAATAACCTGTTTACCAGAGGGTAACATGTCAAATGCTTCTACCAACATCATAAGCTTTCAGAAAAACAAAGTCAAAAATGAGGGTTTAGGGTCGCGTACTTGTCAGGTGCTGAACGGCTGTGCAACGCATTTTTGCGCATATTACTATAAATAATTATATATATATATATATATATATATAATATATATAATATATATATATATATATATATATATATAGTTGTGTGTGTGTGTGTGTGTGTGTGTGTGTGTGTGTGTGTGTGTGTGTGTGTGTGTGTGTGTGTGTGTGTGTGTGTGTGAGCATACTGTGCATAGGAATGGTTGAGATTTTGTTTCGGTGAGTTTATGATTGGGTGAAGTATTGCTAAATTGTGGGTGCTTTTTATACTGTGATATGTGCGAGCTGATGTTTGGATACTATGTTGTGGTATTTTTTCCGTGATGTCACTTTTTACATGTTTGCTTTTTTATGCGTGGCATGTAACCCGCCTAAATTTCTCTATGAGATGATAAAGTATTTGAATTTGAAATTGAATTAGACTGACAACAAGGGTTGCTGTCTGAGGGTTGGAGGAGGAGAAAAACTTAGGAAGAATTTACTGTCTAGTGATGACTTGCAGGGAAACCCTAATTCCTTTGATGCACTTTCATTTTTTCCTCCCCCCCCCCCCCCCCCTTCCTCTTTTGATTATTTTTTGATGGTTGGCAAAAAAATATAGTTTTTATCAGTTAGGGCGTATTTTGGCATTATATATATATATATATATTATATATATATATATATATATACACCCACGTAGAAGGTCAAATATGCACGGTAAAGACATATATATATATATATATATATATATATATATATATATATATATATATATATATATATATATATATATATATATATATATATATTCGGCCTGATGAAGCTTCAGAATAGAAGCGAAAATTTGCTGAACACAGTCGTGTTTTTAGCATGGAAAAAGATCTCTGTTGCGTCTTCTCTCATGTCCCCCCTACCTCCTTCGGGACATGGGACTGAGTGAGAGTGAGTGATTACCACATGTGCACTGTTTGTATAAAAAGACATTCAGGCACAGGCCTAGTCATTTCCCATCATTCTCACTTCCTCTTTTATCTGGAGATCATCCGGGTTCTCTTCTCACTCACGAAACATTCAGCATGGGTCGTATGCACAATCCAGGGTAAGAATTTTTTACTTATAATTATGCGCTGAATGTATTTTCCATTTGTGAAGGCTTGTTTTAGATAAAATACGTATATCTTTGACTGTAACTGTACTTGAAGCCGATTCAAAGTAAGTTATTCCATTGAAAATTTTGATAGATACTTCGGCGATAACCACCACGTGCACTGTCCGAAAGAGCCATCATGGCAGCAGTGACTTTGTCACATGTGTGGTGGGGAAATTATCGCGAGTCTGGCTATAGGCCTAGTTGAGTAAAACTCTGGATATCCCAACATAAACAAAATTGCAATAATCATATTTATACACAGTATCGACTCTTACATTTTAGGGTATATGTTTGGTCGATGGCCAGACTAAATGGAGCGTCGGACTGAGTCGTGAATAAGCCTATGGAGGGCGCGACCGCCAATTCGACCGGCCTGTGTTTTTCTTTTGTAAGTTTAGTTATGACTCTTTCCCAACATTAATTTCCCTCTAAGATAATGATTAATGACTTGAATTTTAACTTCAAGTCCCATGTCAAAAACCTTCGAAAAGTTAAAATATTTAGGCTATCACCATTATCCTCGATCTAACCCTATTCATACCAAGTAGGCCTAAAAGGAGGGAGTTAAGCACCCTGTGCCCAAGCAATTTTGAGTTTACTAACTTGAAAAGTGGTTGACGCAACAAAGAACATAAAAAAAACTACAGGTTTGTGTTGAAATTGGGAATGTATCCACATTGTGGCAGAGTGTGTGTTATCTTACAACAAAAATAACCCAAAAGTGAAATTTTCTATTGTAATCAGTTCATAAAAAAAACCCTGAAACCGAGGCCCCATGTGCGAACGTGTGCAGAACATCTTGTGCACACGTTAAAACCCTGTTCCACCTTTCGGAAGAGCAGGCCATTGTGTGCCGGTAGGAGTTGATGACAAAATTATTTTTTTTAAAACCAAACCCAGGATGCACACAGGTGTTGTGTTGACACCATCCCGGAGAGGGGAAAAAAAAGGGTAGGGAGAGCAGCCCAAATTTCACGCAGAGAAATCTGCTGTGACATCAAGTGGTATAAAAATAAAATGAATAAACTTTTCTCCACTGTAACAGTGGAAAGGATGCCACACTATCTTGAAGGCAGGAAGGTGGGCCCTTCTATGCAGTCAGTGCGTGAGCTAAGATTTGACTGCCGTGACCTACCACTAATTACCAAAATAATCAAGACATTAAAAAAAATTTTTAATCCAACTTCCCAGCCTAAAACAGCAAATTTACAATTTCATTTGTACAAAGACCAATCCCAAATATTGTTCCAGCAGTTTGCCAGTGATATTTGAAATTGAACAGAGAAAGTGTTGCCATGTATGCTAACCTGTTATCTCAGAACTAAGGGGGTTTTGCGAAGCTTGCTTTAGGAATGGCTTAGTAAGTGTTGATAATCAGAACCCTTAACCCCGACCCCCCCCCCCCCCCCCCCCCCCCCCAAAAAAAAAAAAAAAAATCCGAAAACCCCCAACAAAACATACACACACTCACACCTACAGGCTATACCCACACCCCAAAAGTCCTTCAGATGAGACTATAACTGAGGCCCTGTGTGCAAACGCACGCAGAACATCTTGCGTGTAGGAGGCCATTGTGTGCTGGTGGGAACAAATAAGATTTACAAAACTGCATACACACGGGAATGGATGTACGAAAAGCACATGAGTGCTTATTCCATTATCCTTGCTTTAAAAGAATAAAATTGTCTTTTAAAAATTTATAAACCACGCACACTGCATCACAGCAAAGTGCAAAAAATACCAACAAACCAGAAAACGGCATCAACAAAGCCTTTCCCCCCAAACCTCTATATGTGTAAATCAATTGCTGCTTTTTTCTTGTTTTCAGAAAGGGTATCTCCCAGTCAGCACTGCCATACAGACGCTCTGTCCCGACAGTAAGTAGAGTCGGCAGCCAAGATTTGCTTACATTCCTGTTGTACTGTTTTGGTACTCAAATGTTGACTGATATTGGTCATTGTTTCCATTTCTTTCTCTGTGAAGGGGGGGGGGGGGGGGGGGTAAAAAGTATTCAGAATTGCTGGTATTGTTGATTTTAGTCCATAGAGAATATCTGGAATTGACATTTTATACCACCAGTGAGGAAAGCCTAGTGGACAAAACTTAGTACTTGTGATGGTGATTGTGACTGTGTATGCTGGTTTGAGTCTTTGTAGAATTATTTCCCATGGAACTAACTCTCCTTTTACTGTTACTGTCATGTGGTGACTGTTTTATTTTACATGTTATCAATATTTGTCTCAGAAGGTGTGCCACTTTCTTGTTTAACATTTTGGGGGGGCTCTTTTGGGTTGTGTTTGTTTTTTCTTTTAAAAGAAATTGTGAATGATTATGTTCATGCTTGGGACCTCCCTTGGTTATAGTATTTCAAATTTTTGCTGTGTATGTATGGAAAACGCTGTTTGTGACAGAAATTTGTAGTTTCTGCTTATTATGAAGAAAACCATTAGTCTGGATATTTTGTGAACTGTATGAGAAACATTTATTCATATTTCTGTAAATGTGCTCATTGACAGAATGTGCAAAGCCAATGGATAAGATAACTGTAAAAGGTATACACTGCATTTATTTGGTAATGCCAGTGTCGTAATGAACTGAATTAATGGAGCGGCTTTTAAAAATTGGTCTTTCACTTTGGTGTGTTGCACTATTAAAATTTTCTTTGGTGAATTAAAGGGGGGAAAAAAGAGTAAAATTTAAACACTATCATCATCATACTACCCCAATAATGTTGAGTATATATAATGTACAAAACAACAAGCAGAATTTTCATTTCCTCCTCCCCGTCCTCCCTTTTTCTTCCTTTCTTCATTCGTGTAATTTGACAAGTGCTTGTTTACAAAGAATATTGGACAGAATCATAACATTATTGTGTGCTTTCTTTTCTCCAGTGGCTGAAGCTGAGCTGTGATGATGTGGTGGAACAGATTGTCAAACTGGCCAAGAAAGGTCTGATGCCATCACAGATCGGTGAGTCGTTGGGCAGTCAGATTTGGAAATAGCTGCCACCCATGTCTGGGATATAAAATGTTATGACTGGAGTACGTTTTTTTTGTTTGTAGTCATGTTGACTTTGAACTCCAGGTTTTCTTAGCCCTCCGGACACTTTTGTTTTTTGTTTTTGATTTTTTTGTTCCTTGGCTGGAGCTCCTGAGGCTCCAACAGTGAGATAAATTTATGCGTGTGCGAAAATTCCCCCCCCCCCTCAAACCATTTAGGTAGCCGCAGTCCTGCTTCAGGGATGATTGCTAAACATGACACTTGTGTGCAGATTTCTTTTTCCTGTCGTCGCTTCCTACCAGCACACAAAAGCTCACTCTGTTAAAAGGCAGAACAGGTTTTTAACATGTTTGCAAGATGTTCAGCCAGCGCTTGTCTCATTGGAAGTACTTTGACATTCAGTTTGATTTTGTCGTCAAGCTGGGAAGAAAGGGCGGGGCTGGGAATAAAACCCAAAACCTCATGGTCTGCTTGTCAGCAGGCAAATATCTGAACCATTCTGCCACCCTCCTCCTTAGACACCATATGATTGTGCTGTATGACTGAGAATATCTTGTCTAGAGAATTAACTCTGCAAGGCATGTTCGCTCGCTGCCAAAAATCGTGTATAAAAATTGACATTTTTTCCCCCACCAAGTGCATAAAATTGATGAAAAAATTCCTCTGACATCACTGCACTGAAAACAATTTTCAATATGTAATAACCAATACAGAACAAAAAAAAAAAAAAAAATCTGGGAGCAGAGGATCATTGCTCATAACTTTGTCGCAGTGGACTTGTCTCACTTCAAAATTTCTTGATGAGGTTTGTCCTCTTAACCACACTCACCATCAATATTATGTCTGAAAATTAATTCTGGAAGTTGTATATGTTCACCATCCGCTGATGTCTCCTGGAAAAAAAAAAGAAAAAAAGTAGCATTTGACTAGGTAGTATCTAAAACAAGAAAATATCTGTATAATTCTCAAGTTGATGGGGGGGGGGGAGTAGTGGCAGCCTTGAGGCACTACTTCATCAGTGATTTTTTTGCATCCTTGCAAACACTTTCTTTTTTTTAACCAAGCAAAAAAGAATATACAAAACTTGTCTTGAAGCTTGGCCTCTGCCATTGGCGTACACGATCACTGTACATTTCTTCAGCTCACCGTACAGTGCTATCAGAATATGCTCAGCACATTCAAAGCGAGTAAATCCATCTCTGACCATTTGCAAGAAAATCACAGCAAGTGCATAGCAGAAGCTTCTTTCAATTTCTTGGTTTTGTCCTATAGCAACATATCTTTAAGATGGTCATTTGCAGTGGTGGCAAATAGGTCATGAAGACATCTCCATATTTTTTCTTTAGATTTGATCCCAATTCCGTGTCTGATACCTGTTTCGTTCCCTGTTTGCAGGCGTCATTCTGCGTGACTCCCATGGCGTAGCCCAGGTGCGCCACGTCACCGGCAACAAGATCCTGCGTGTCCTGAAGGCCAAAGGACTGGCCCCCGACCTGCCCGAGGACCTGTACTGCCTGATCAAGAAGGCTGTCAGCATCAGGAAACACCTGGAGCGCAACAGGAAGGTCTGTATGGCTGTTGATGTTGATTTGTTATGTGTGGCTCATGTGATCGGTGAATGGTTCCTGTGTGTGTTGCTGTTTGACTTTGTGAACTGGATTGATGTGCTACTGCTGGAGCAGTTATTTGTAGTACAATGCTTTTTTCGAAAAAAGCATCATGTAATGAGAAATGAAATTTGTCATATCGAGTGGGAAAGAAATCAGTTTCTGAAGAGGCAATGAGTGTAGGTCAGACATTCTTGATTACACAAAGCATGCTGATCGAACCATTTTCTGTTAGTGTGCTTGATTGGCACGGGACATTTGGTGCATGCGTATGTTGAAAGAAAACAGTCAAAAGGATTTCTCTCTTTTTTCTGTGTGGCATTGGATGAAAGGTGGACTGTTGCCCAGGAAAAAGTTTAGTGCACACCAACCACATTTCGAAATCTGCCAGTACATGCATGTGTAAATAGATGGGTGAAAATACTTTTGATAGATTTCAGAATTAATTTTCATTGTCGATTTGCAGGCAAAAGAATTGTCCAAAACTCATTCTTGGTTTCACCAATGCCTTTAGTTGTACGTTCAATGTAGCATTAGCTAGGAAATATTTGCAAATGTGTGGTAGTGTGTATGGAATTTTCTGGTCGTAGTGATGTCTTCACAGGGGAAGAAAATGAACAGAACTTGACCATAGAATAGAAATAAGCTTTTTTTTAAAAAAAAGTTCATTTGTAGTAATTAGTATAAAATTCATATATCAATTTCAGTAAATTTAGATGAAACTGTCTCATTTTTTAGAACGATAGTAAATTCATTGGCTTCAGAAGGGACAATCATATAGGCCTATAATAATGTCACAACTTCATCTCACCTTCATGCAAAGGAGTTGCTTCCTGTTGCAAGAAGGCAGGATATGTGTTTTGTTGTTGTTATTTTTCAGGGGGTTTGCAGAACATGTATTTGCGTGCAGTGTCCTTTGTCACAGCTGAAAAAAACTTAGGCTGTGCACTTGTCTGTTTTCATGTCCTCGTTCATCATAACTGCCTGAAATAATTTTAGGTGTGGTGGTGGTGGGGTTTTTTTATGTCTGTTTTCGTGTCTTTGTTCATAACTGCCTGAGATAATTTTAGCTGAACACACGGCAGTGGTGGTGGTGGTGGTGTTTTTTTTTACTTCTGTTTTCCTGTCTTTGTTCATAACTTGCCTGAGATAATTTTAGCTGAACACGCAGTGTTGGGTTTTGTTGTTGTTTTTTTCTAAATCCATTCATGGTAAAAAAAAGTTTTTGAATTGACCCCAACTTGCTCTGTGTGTTCAGGACAAGGATGCCAAGTTCCGCCTTATCCTTGTGGAGAGCCGTATTCACCGCCTGGCTCGCTACTACAAGAAGAAGAGGATCCTTCCTCCCACCTGGAAGTAGTAAGTATCGGGCGCTAGACATAAAAAAAGGGGTTGGGGGAGTATAGTCCTAGGAATGAGGAGATAGGCTACAGTTGGAGCCTTTAGTCTGTTCTGTTGAGTTGACCCTTATTCCCCCTGAGGTCACACAGTTCATTCACTGTGAAACTCATGTCAAAGGGAGGTAATTTTTACAACTTTCAATAGTCGCTACACAGAAAACTGAATATATTTATACCATCTTTTACTGCAAGAAATGTTGTTTCCTGCATTCTGCAATAATTAAAGCACACACTGGGCCAGATGCTTTTGCATTCATGCAGTTTACCCCCCCCCCCCAAAAAAAAAAAAAAAAAAAATTACATAATTTTTTTTTTTGCTATCGGTATGGCAATTATCTCTTCCATCAAACTTGTAAACAACAGTATCTAGGCCACAATGCCCCATCTACTCTATCAGTCTTAACAATATTCCAATGGAAAAAGCCTTTAAATCTGCACTATAGGCTTCCAAATCCTCTCTTAGAAGCCATCTTAACCATTGTTCATAACAAGATTTATTTAGCAAGCTTTAGAAATTTATTATTTGCTTAAAACCCTACCAATTTGAACACTGAAAAGTTCAGAACATGGCGGCATCTTGTTCATGCAAAGACAGCAACTCTCGTGAGAGTCTCGTTTATGTAAACAACAATGGTGGCTCTCATAATACGCACATGGTTTGCGGGCGCTACAGGGTTACGTTATAAATGGGCGCAGCAGGGGAATAAGGGTTTAAAACGCATGTGGTGCTGGCATCGTATGTGGCATAGTTGTTAACTTGTTTGTGCTGTTTTTGAGTTTTTTTTTGGGTGTTTTTTTTTTGTCATGCATTATTTTGTGTGTGTAGTGGGGAGGGGGGTTGCACATATTTTTTGTAAAAGATCCTTTACAAGTTTTTTTCAGGGGGGGGGCTGGATTGTTTTTGTTTTTTCTTTAATAGAAATGTCTTGATTTGTAAAGGTCACGGAAAAAGATTTTTTCCTTTGGATTCATGGAAAAGATGGAAATAACAGGAATAGTGCTGAATCCCATAATTGTTTTGTGTATGTAATTCATTTACCCATCAAGCATAGCACATAAAAATTGTACAAAGTGTATAAAAAGGTAAGCATCGGGTCACCAACTACAGTAATCACTGATGACTGCACTGTGGATATTTTATTGTAGTGGTTTCATGTAGTTGACTTCATCAGCTTGATGTATACTATTTTACACTCTCATGTCATGAAAAGTGTCATAACATCCATTATAGGAGCGTGTTAGTGGATTGTTGTCATTCATGCTATGCGTTTTATTGTATTTTCATTCATGCTTAATGTTCTCTTTTGTCTGTTTTTCTTGCAGTGAATCCAGCACAGCCTCGGCTCTTGTTGCCTAAACTCAAAGGAAATGTGAAAAGACTGTCATGAGTTATCGGTGAATGAATAAAAAAAAAAATCAGTTTTAGACAGTGGCTGCGTGTTTATAATTGTGTGTGCATGCTGTGTGTGTGCGCACGTGTGTGTGTGCATGTGCATGCTCTGTGTATGTGTTTATTTATTCTTTTATATCGAGGATAATGGAATAAGCAATCATATGCTTTTTTATATCCAGTCCCCGTGTGTATGCAGTTTTGTAAATGTCAACTGTTCCCACCTGCACATGATGGCCTACTCTTACAAAAAGCATAACAGGATTTAATGTGTGCGCAAGATGTTCTGCGTGCGTTCGCACAAGGGGCCTCGGTTTATAGTCTTATGTGAAAGACTTTTGGGGGAAGTGGAGTCAGCACTGATGTTAACTCCAGAGGAAAAATCTCCTCGACAGGGAATTGAACCTGGGTCGTCAAATTGCAAGCACAATGTTCTGACCACTAGGCTATATCCTGTCCCCGGGTGGGTGTGTGTGTGTTCGTAGGGTTCGCACAAATCCTAAAAAGCCCTAAAAGTCCCTGAATTTTGAAGAGCCCATTTAGGGCCCCATAAAAGCCTTAAGAATGAGACATACAAGCCCGCGTCTGAAGGCCCCCAAAAGCCCTAGAAGTGGGAATTATGAGTTAGAAATTTCTGTTGAAATATAAATTTAAAAAAAAAGTAATTGAAATTACACTAATGAAAAACGAAGGCAAGATTGAAGAAGTGTGCCCAAAGATCGTTATTTTGCAGATACAATTTTGTTGTCTGCTATTCGTACAAAGCTGCCTATTTTGCCAAGGGAGGTAATTTGCCTCCATTGCCATCCCATGATTGCTTTTAATCTGGCATTAACTTGGCTCTATAGATCCAGACACCTGCAGTGTTGGTCAGTTTGAACAACGCTCTCAAACTTGCATCTGTAAGGTGGAGGAAGCTTGACTTGCGGGGTCTCAGTCTTCCTATTGACCCCATGGGCCATAGCATGACCCCTCTCCACCCTCCCCCCTCCTCCCCCTGCTATGATAGGCAGGCAGATATCAATAAACTTATTGAATTGACAGAACTCGACCATATGTCTTCTATTTCAAACAAAACAAAGTGTATGTTTATAACCACTCGGCAAAAAAGACAAATTGCCTCCTCCAATTGTACCACCACTAAAAGTTCATCACAAATGACAAACAAGCAGCATTAAAAGCTCAAAGCATTTTTTAAAGTATATTAAATTCATTAAAATGCACAAAGTACACTTGTGAATGACAATAAATGAATTTTCAAGAAATACCTGCAAATTTTATGAATTTTGAGAGACGGGAGAACTTTTTGAGATTTACATATCGCCAGCCTGCAAAAAATAAAACTGAACATGGGTTGAAGAAAATGTGGAAGAAAATCTTGTCATAAATGTATAAAGTGGGGACATCCATGATAAAATGAAATTCATCCCCTAAAACAGATATTACATTTTGAACACATTCTTTATTCCTGTGGTGTTATGGAAACGTCCAACCTCAATAGGCAGCTTGTGACAACTACAAAGAAATTTTATAAAAGCGTAAACATATGGTAGACAAGTTATATATTTTCCTCATCAAATTCGAACTTATAGTTTACATAATAAAGGCATCTTCGATTATCCCACTGCTCAGGTCTCCATTCATTAACTTTTTTTTTTTTTTATCAAGAAGGCTTTGATATATGTGAATTTGTAGAATTAATACTTGAACAAGTGTCTCTCCCACAGTCAAATCTGCTTTATACTAAGATTTTTTTTTTGGTATCATATTTAGCCATGCTGATTGAATCAAATATTTGTCATGTAAATCTCATCATCTGGTAAACATTTGACTATAGCTTTTCAAACTTACCTGGAAATCAAGCAGCTGCATCCAGAAACGAACCATTCAAACAGTGACCAAAATAGACCAGGGATATCTGCCCGTTTTCTCCATGTACTAATGAAGTTGACTTTGTACACTTTAAACGAAAACGGTATTTTAAAAACGAAGGGAAACCTATCAAATTGTTGATATATTTTCATATCCCCAAATTTCACATCCATACAACAAAGCAGGTACAACGATTTTATGGAATAGATGAGGAGTCACATTTGTAGTTAGTTGTATTTGCCGTACAGTCCTTATCAAACTATACATGACTTCAGTAGCTTTATCATAAGCATTTTTCTTGCCCATAATGTCACATCCATACAACAAAGCACTTGCAACGATTTTATCAAATAAATTGTCACACGTGTATGCAGTTCTTTTTGCCGTGCAGTCCTTTTCAAACTAAACATGACTTAAGTAGCTTAAGGATTTTTCTTGCATTTTGCAAAACTACCACTCCTAATGAAGTTGATTCCTAAATATTTTAAACTATTAAGAACTTCCAGTGCTTTTCCACCGTACATAAACATATGACAATATCTATCGTGGCCGAATATCATGACTTTTGTTTTTCACTAGATTCACAAGTTTCCATTGAGAACAGTAAGTATCCAAATTGTCTAAATTATCTTGTAAGCCTCCTTTGTAGTGGAGAATAAAATGGTATCATCAGCATAAAGTAAAAGTTTAATGTTGGTGGTTAACATTTTGGCATCAGATGAAAGTTGAATATGCAGAAGTAATCAATTTCTGATAAACATTGTTCCAAATCATTCAGAAACTGTGCTACTTCATGTCAATATTACTTCCCCTTCACAAGCTATATACATGTATCATCTTAAAAGAGTTCCATCCCCTAATTGTTCGAAGTTGCTTAGTAGTCCAGGTCAAAGCTTTCATGTGATTACATGAAGCAGCAATTTTTGTATGAAATTGTAGACTTACTGTTCACCTGTCTGAATATAAGGCGAAAGTAAATGTAGACATACATGTTTTTCAATTTGTGAACCTATAGTAAAATTTGAAATTCTTGGTTTAATGACAAGTTGTGAAAAGCTGAAGGCAACAAGTTCAGCTGTAAGTTAGGAATTCCAGATCTGAATGGGAACCTGCCCCTAACATCTAATTCTCCGAGCTGTGGAAATGTGTTGTCTATCTTCTCATGTACATGCCAGGGTGAAGGATAGGGGGGGGGGGGGGGGTTGTGGAAGGGAGGGGGCGGGGAGAAAGATAGGAGGTGGAAAGAGAAGGGAGGGGGGCAGGGAGAAAGAGAGGGGGGTGGAAAGAGAAGGGACAATTAGGGAGAAAGATAGGGAGATGGAAAGAGAAGGGACAATTAGGGAGAAAGATAGGGAGATGGAAAGAGAAGGGACAATTAGGGAGAAAGAGAGGGAGATGGAAAGAGAAGGGACAATTAGGGAGAAAGATAGGGGGATGGAAAGAGAAGGGACAATTAGGGAGAAAGAGAGGGAGATGGAAAGAGAAGGGACAATTAGAGAGAAAGATAGGGAGATGGAAAGAGAAGGGACAATTAGGGAGAAAGAGAGGAGATGGAAAGAGAAGGGACAATTAGAGAGAAAGATAGGGAGATGGAAAGAGAAGGGACAATTAGAGAGAAAGATAGGGAGATGGAAAGAGAAGGGACAATTAGGGAGAAAGGGGGGTGGAAAGAGAAGGGACAATTAGGGAGAAAGATAGGGAGATGGAAAGAGAAGGGACAATTAGGGAGAAAGATAGGGAGATGGAAAGAGAAGGGAGGGGATAGGGAGAAGGGGTGGAAAGAGAAGGGAGGGGATAGGGAGAAGGGGTGGAAAGAGAAGGGAGGGGATAGGGAGAAGGGGTGGAAAGAGAAGGGAGGGGATAGGGAGAAGGGGTGGAAAGAGAAGGGAGGGGATAGGGAGAAGGGGTGGAAAGAGAAGGGAGGGGATAGGGAGAAGGGGTGGAAAGAGAAGGGACAAGTAGGGAGAAGGATAGGGGTGGAAAGAGAAGGGAGGGATTTAAATTTTTTTTTTTTATTTAATTCTTTTATATCAAGGATAATGGGATAAGTACTCATGTGCTATTTTCCATCCTGTCCCCATGTGTCTGCAGTTGTGTAAATATTGTCATCTGTTCCCACTGGACTGGGACTGGGAGAAACAGGGGGGTGGAAAGAGAAGGGGGGGGGGGGGGGTAGTGCAGGCTGAAGCCTACTCATTATAAAGTGCTGCTGTAGACACTTCATATCTTGTCTGGCACAACTCTACAAGCAAAAGCCAATGGGATAAGGAAATAATAAAACAAGCAGATTATAAGATTACCAATAAAAATTGAAAAAAAGAAAAGAAAATGGGGGCAGTTGTGCTCTTGTATCGATGGGCTCTTCTCATGGAGAACAATCTGAATTTCAGGCAGAGAAATCTGCTGTGTCTGACATTGGTATACAATACAAAACAGCACAACACAACACAACACAATACAATAATGCAATACAATGCAACACACTACTAGACAGTACAAAACATCAATACAATACAAAACACTACAACACAATACACTACAATACAATGCAAGACATTACTAAACAGCACAATACAAATCAATACAATACAACAACACAATACAATACACCACTAGACAGTACAAAACAAATCAATTCAATACAAAACAACACAATACACTTCAATACAATGCAACACACTACTAAACAGTACAATAGAAATCAATACAACACACTACTATACACTACAACTATACAATACAATGCAACACACTACTAAACAGTTCAATACAAATCAATACAACACAATACTGTACGATACAATACAATACAGTGCAACACAACACACACTAAACAGTACAATACAACACAATACTATACACTATAACGATACAACACAACACAGCACAATACGAATTAATACAATACAAAACAAATCAATACAACACAATACTCGGAATTTCTTCAGAAAAGTACTCAAGTCACCACTTAACCTGTATCCCACAAACGCCAAACATATACCACCTGCATCATACTTTAATTATACTGGGTGTTGTCCCGGCTTGGTAGTTGCGAAAAAAAAAGCTGATTTATATGTAAGCCCATATACTATCAATAAAAACATCGATAAACGTTGGCTTGTATCCCCCTCCCTCCCCTCCCACCCCCTTCCTATCCGCCAGTGGTAGCGTGTGGATGATAGGGGCAGAAACAGGTGGTGTAGAGAGGTCTGTGTGACATGTGTGTGACATGTGTGTGTGTGTGTGTGTGTGTGTGTGTGTGTGTGTGTGTGTGCTGATTGAATTGAAACACAGGCTGGCTTACAGTAAGACGGTGGGAACTGCTCTAATTGTATAATGATGTGTATGTATGGTGTGTGTCTCTCTGCCTTAAGCTGTGAAGAAAAAAGAGGGGGGGAAAACACACATCAGATCGTGTCTTTGTTTCTGGAAACATTGCTGTAATGGTGGTGGTGTCATCTGCATCTAGCAAGTTGTGAAAAAGGGGCAAAAGAAAATATTCCATCAGTAAGATTCTGTTCTAATGTATGGAGGTATTGCTTATAACTGTGTGGCCTTTACCTTGCATGTGTGAAGGAGAGAGAGAGAAGAATGGCAGCACTCAGATTGTGTTTTGGAGCAACTAGTGTGATGATTCATGCTGATCATGCAGTCTACTCCCTGAAATAATTCAAAAGATAATCAGTATCGTAGGAGGTGACGGGACATTTCTGATTGTCAGTGCTAACTGATGCTGTGACAAGTTTTCTGAGGTAAAGCAAAGTTATCAGTTTTTAAAGTGTGTGGGAGGTAGTTTGCAACGTAACCGCTGCGTATCACAAGGTGCAGAAAAGTCTAGAAATCCATGATTTTTTGTTTATAACATGAGAAGTCTAGAAATATGTAATTTTTTAAACACGAGACATTTAGAAATCTGTGATTTTTTTTTTTAAACACAAGACGTTTAGAAATCCGTAATTTTTAAACATCAGACATCTAGAAATCTGTGATTTTTAAAGAAATCAGAGTCTAGAAATCCGTGATTTAAAAAAAAAAACACGTGTCGTCTAGAAATCCGTGATTTTTTTAAACACGAGACGTCTAGAATTCTGTAGACGGTATCTATAAAACATCAGAAAGAAGTCTAGAAAACAGTACCTGTAAAACATTTATCATTTGTTATTATTTATTCTTTTAAATCGTGGATAAAGGAATAAGCACAAACGTGCTTTTTTTTTTTTCATCAGAAGTCTAGAAATCCTAGGCCTACTTAAAACATCAGAAATTTAGAAACAGTACTCTTAAAGCAACAGAAGTTTAGAAATCTGCACAGATTAAACACCAGACAAAAAGGCTGTAAAAATAATAATCTAATGTTTTAAAAAAGAAGCTACACTTTATTGTGAATTAGCATTCAAAGCTGTTGTCCAATAACAAGACAACTGGTATTGATGCAGTTGGTAACAGTGACCAGATGATATGCGA
>CM060337.1:44544670-44549670 GCA_030674155.1 Stramonita haemastoma
AGGTCTTTTATTTCATTTTTATTTCACTTTATGTCACAGCAGATTTCTTTGTGTAAAATTCGGGCTGCTTTCCTCTTGTCTCAAAATCTGCGCTTGAAGCTCGCTTAGTCCTCGTGCAAGGCATAATGAGGGTCTGGGTTACTAGTGTTTTGTCGTAAGACTATTTACCAGGTCATAAGAATTATACGCATCAAGCATTACCACACTTAGCCGTGTCCACAATGAAACAGTGTGGCGAACTTTTGCCGACAACTTCAGACCTGTGGGGTAATCCCGTTTGGGCCCAAAACTTTTCCCCCACCCATTGGACCATAAGTGGTGGTCTGGGTGCTAGTCTTTCGGATGAGACGATAAACCGAGGTCCCGTGTGTTACACATCATTATTTAGCTTACGTGGTGCTAGTCTTTCGGATGAGACGATAAACCGAGGTCCCGTGTGTTACACATCATTATTTAGCTACGTAAAAGAACCCACGGCAACAAGGGGTTGTCCCTGGTAAAATTCTGTAGAAAAAAAGCCACCCTGACAGGAAAACAAATACAGTTGCAGACAGGGAAAAGGACAACTATAATGGGTGACGCTGCACTTGTGGCGATGCACTCTCCCCGAGGAGAGCAGCCCGAATTTCACGCAGGGAAATCTGCAGTGACATAAAGTGGTATAAAAAAAAAAGAAAGAAAGAAGAAAAAAGAGAGAAATAAGTGAAGAGAGAGAAGAAGAAGAAGTAGTAGTAGTAGTAGTAGTAGTAGTAGTAGTAGTAGTAGTAGTAGTAGTAGTAGTAGTTAGTGTAGTAGTAGTAGAAAGAAAGAAAGAAGAAGACTATCACTGGCTATGATTTCTTCAGGTAACGCAGGTGCAGAAGAACACGGTGACCCACAGCTGACCAACGTGACTTTCTACGTGACGCAGAACGGTCAGCCTGTCCCTGCCTCAACGGCCACTGTCCACCTCAACAAACTGACCGACAACACCCTCAGGCTCTCCTGGGCTACCCGGTAATTTTGATTTGATTTGATTTGATTTTATACCACTTTATGTCCCTGCAGATTTCTCTGCGTGAAATTCGGGCTGCTCTCTCTCCCAGGGGAGAGTGTGTCGCCACAAGCGCAGCACCTTCCCGTTTTTTTTCTTTTTCCTGTCTGCAACTCTATTAGTAGTCAATATCACCATCAAAAATTGTTTGTCCGTCGTGTTCGATGATGACCTCCAAAACAGCACAGGAGGCAGCTGCTGTTTCGGAAAACTGGGCAGAAATTTGATTATAGTGGAGATACCTTGCCACAGCATGTCCCCACTTTCTCAGCCAAGAGGGCATAAGGACAGTCAGCGTTGGAGATATTCTCCAAAGGCAACTAGCCCCCAGGGCTGCAGCACATAAGGACTGTGCAAGTCAAGTCAGAGAGTCATAGTCGATCACTAAAGACTAAGCTGTAAAGTGGAATTCCATGAGTAGGAAAGAAAGTCACTGATCATACAGCCTCTCACTTTGCTGTTGTCCCCAGCGTCAGTGGTTTCATCAACAACTGTGATAAAGCCAAGGCGCTGAAGGCTTAACTATCAGAAATAGGCATCTAACAACAGGTATTCAACATCACCATCACAAACTATCACATCCAACAGGTAGTATCACGGGTGCAGCCAGTGGATCGACCCTACACCCCACCACCGCACCCGGGGACAGCAGCAACTCCGACTGTTCGTGGTGGTCATCGTCCTGCCCAGCATCCTGCTGCTGCTGCTAGTCATCACACTGATGGCCACCCTGGTGCACTCCTGCTGCTACCCTGTCCAGCCTGCACTGCAGATAGAGCAGGCGGTGGTCACCAAGTATCAGGTAGAGTGGGGTGGTGATAATTATGTTGGAGTGTGCTGTTCTGGGTTGTGGTGTGTCACAACGTGTTGTGTTTGTGTGTTGTGTTGTGTTGTGTGTTGTGTTGTGTGTGTGTGTTGTGTTGTGTTGGTGTGTTGTGTGTGTGTTGTGTTGTGGTGTGTTGTGTTGTGGTTGTGTGTGTGGTGGTGTTTTGTTGTGTTGTGTTGTGTTGTGTTGTGTTGTGGTTGTGTTGGTGTGTGTGGTGTGTGTTGTGTTGGTGTGTGTGTGGTGTGTGTGTGTGGTGTGTGTTGTGGTGTGGTGTGGTGTGCGTGGTGTGCGTGTTGGTTGGTGTGGTGTGTGTGTTCATTTATTTATTCATTTATTCATACCACTTTATGTCCCAGCATTTTTCTCTGCGTGAAATTCAGGCTGCTGTCTCTCCCCGGGGAAAACGCGTCGCCACAAGTGCTGCGCCACCTTTTTTTTTCCCTATTTCCTGTCTGCAATTGTATTTGTTTCCCTATCAGAGTGGCTTTTTTCTATAAAAATTTTGCCAGGGACAACCCTCTTGTTGCCATGGGTTCTTTTACGTGCGCAAAATAATGATGTGTAACATACGGGACCCCGGTTTATCATCTCATCCAAAAGACTAGCACCCAGACCACCACTCATGGTCTAATGGATGGGGTAAAAGTTTTGGGCCCAAACGGGATTCGAACCACCGCACACTCTGACCAGGACTTTTTGTTGTGGGGTGATGTGTTATGGTGTGTTGTGTTGTGTTGTGTTGTGTTGTGTTGTGATGTGATGTGGTGTGGTGTGGTGTGGGGTGATGTGGTATATCGCAGTTCGATGTGATTGTTGCTGTGTGGTGTTGTGTTCGGGTGTGATGTGTTGTAGTGTGGGGTTTTGTGTTGTGGTGTATTGTTGGTTATTGTGTTGTGGGGTGATGTGTTGTGGTGTAGTGTAGTTTGATGTGGTTGTTGATGTGGTGTGGTGCTGTGGTGTGGTGTGGTGTGGTGTGGTGTGGTAAGGTGTGTCGTTTTATGTTGTGGTGTGGTGTGGTGTGGTGTGGTGTGTGGTGTGTTTGTGTTGTGGTGTGTTATGGTGCAATGTGTTGTGTTTGTGTGTGTGTTGTGTTGTCGTGTGTTATAGTGCAGTGTGTTGTGGTGTGTTATGGTATTGTGTAGTGTGATGCGTTGTGTAGTGCTGTTTTGTGTCATATCATATTGTACTGTTTTGTAATGGATTGCATTGTATACCCATTTTAATATTAAGGAATCAAAGGCATATTTCTCTGCATTTAGTTTGGGTTGCCACCCATGGGTAAAACAAGTTGCCACAAGAACAGCCTTACCTTTTTTTATATATATTATTATTAATGTTCCTGTCTGCACGTGAAAAGTTTCCCTATAAGAGTGGCTTTATTTTTTTCTTTTCTGTTTTTTTTTCTGCACAGTTTTACCAGGGATGCCTATCTTGTTGCTGTGGGATTGTTTACAAGTTCAGATTCAAATTTTTTTTCTGTGATCCTTCTCACAACATGGAGGATTATTTAGAATATCAAGAAGATGAACAACTTTAGTTGACAGACACCATTCAGTCACAGTATTTTAACACAACACAGGGCAAAAATGGTGATTTAATTTCTGTTTACTTTTTCTGCAAATTTCCTTGTACACATTTTCATATATAATTTCAAACAGCATTTCTAATTTTGAATGTGTGCTGCACATGGTATCGTATTTGACTACCTCATCTGAAAGACTAGCTTCCAGACCACCACACAAGGTCTAGTATAGTAGATGGGTGAAAAGTTGGCACACAATTGGAGAATCAAACCAGCGCTTATTGCCTTCTAGAAAGGAGCGTTACCTCAGGACCAACCAACAATCCACACCACATCCAAATTCTTTTTTTTTTTTTTTTTTTTTTTTCCTGCGATCCCTCTCAGAATATGGAGGATTATTCAAACCATCAAGAATATGAACAACTTTACTTGACAGACACCACTCAGTCACTCATTCCTTCTGATGAGACTATCAACCGAGGCCACCATGTGCCAACGCACGCAGTACATCTTGCGCACACGTTAAATCCTGTTCCGCATTTCGTAAGAGTAGGCCATCATGTGCCGGTCGGAACAGATGACATTTAAAAAACTGCATACACACGGGGACTAGATGTAAAGAAAACACATGAAAGCTTATTCCATTATCCTCGATATAAAAGAATTTTTTTTTAAATAAAAAAAAAATCTTTCCGTTTTCCTTCCAGCGTGGAGACTCCGTGAGTGACCACAGCCAGAACCTGGACCCAGATCGGGGTCATGACCTCACGCCCATGCACTCCCGCACCTCCACCCCCATCTTCCTCTCCCACTCCAACCACCGCTACTCCAAGGCTTCCTCCACTAAGTCCGCCACCGCACGCTACAGGCAAGAGGAGCCTCAAACAAACCATCACCACCCAGAAAGTCGTGTCGGGTCTGCAGGAAGCGCACACTATGACTACTACTACAGCAACGGATACCTGGAGACTTCGTTCGCGCACAGAGCAGATCCTTCAAGACACCAGTGGAGGGAAGAGGAGGATTTAAGCACAGCAGCAGCAGCAGCGGGCAATGATGAAGAGCTGGAGAAACAATCTTACACACAGAAGAAGCTGCCTCAAGCCAGGCCCCGCAGCAGTTTTATACGAAGGCTGCACAGTCTGAAGCACAGACACGGCCAGTACAGCCCAGATCACGACACCTCCGCCACCAGCACCTCTTTCCACTCTCCCTCAGACAAACACAAATCACGTGATTCGATCAAAGCGCGGGAGCAGAAACCACGTGACGTGAAGACGCGCACGCAGCCTACAGACGCTTCCGGCGAGTTCACAGTCATGATGCCCATGTTCGTGTCCAGCCGTGCCTCTAGGGAACGCCTGCCCAGCTCCACCTCAGCGCACACCGATCTATCAGGAGGGGAAGTCCAGCGCAGGACCTCAACGCCCCAACTGCAAAGCGCGAGAGATATCCAGAAAGAGTCTGCAGTAAAGATGGAGACTCTGCCTGCAGAAGAGAGCTCTATTCAGACAGCTGAACGAGAAACGCAAACGGAGGAGGACGTTTCCTTAACCGTCCCATCACTTAGGCAAGAGGAGAAGGAGGACAAGACAGAAAAACCAGCTCCTCCAGTCAAC
>CM060337.1:44554670-44567170 GCA_030674155.1 Stramonita haemastoma
ATTTTTTTCATCAAGAAAACACATCCATCCTACATCTGAAATGTCTTTAATATATTTGTATATTGCATTATAGATTGTGGCAATTCACGAGTCGTTGTTACATCACAGTTTCACAAAAGATTTAGTTATCGTTGAATATCATATTTACACACACACACACACACACACACACACACACACACACACACACACACACACACACACACACACCACACACACTCACTCACTACCTCACTCACTTACTTACTCACACATTTTAAAAGTTCTTTTATTTTGTTTCGAGGATAGTGGAATAAGCACTTGTGTGCATTTCTTTACATCCAGTGTGCATGCAGTTTTTTGTAAAATTTGTCACCTGTTCTCGCCAGCACAAATGGGTTACTCTTCGGGTAAGCAGAACAGGTTTTAACGGAATGCAAAGATATTCTGCATGTGTTTACACATCGGACCTCAGTTTATAGTCTCATCCTAAAGACAGTTGGGTAGTGTGGGTAAGGTGTCCCCAAACCTAGGCGGTCGTTGGGCCTAGTGGAGCGAGGTGTCAGAGACCTCAGCTTCTCTAGGGGCCAGCATGTTGAGGGCGGCGCCCATCTCCTCTCCCTCGCTGTTTTACCTTCCTTGAACCTAAAGAGGGCAGGTACCCATTTACAGCTGGGTGAACTGGGGGAACTGTACTGAAGTCAAAGCGCGCAAACGGTCACCCGTCCAACTGGTAACCACGCTCGACGCCACTTAACTTGACATGGGGAAAGAGAGCGCTCTGACCACTGAGCTATCCCGCCCCCATGTGGGTAATACTGGCTTTAAATTTGTGTTTTGTTCAGATTGGGCGGAAGCTGTCGTCATTATTACGCCATTTGATATTTCATCAGCACATATTAATGTTCCATATAGCATCTTGAGCACACGTTAAGACATGTTCCCCTTTTGGTGTGCCAGTGGGGACGGATGACAATATTGGAAAAAAAACCCTGAATACACACAGGGATTGGATGTAAAAAAAAAAGCACATGAAAGCATATTCCATTTTTGTCGTAAGAAAAGAATGACATAAAATCAATAAAAAATAAAGGTAGGCATGATTTGATAATAAAAAAAAAACCCACACAAAAGCATACTTACTTGTTGTCACTATTATCTATTTGTTAATTATACAAGTGTTTGCTTTTGTGAATGTATTCATTTATTGATGTTACTAGAACATAAATGGGTATTAAAGCAATACAATTGTCAATTCATCCGAAGGAAAATTTATGTAAAAAACAACAACAACCAAAAAACCAAACAGACAAAAGAAGGAAATGATTTCAGGCACAATAACATTTCAAGGTAAAACCTTCACATTTCACCAAAAAACGGTTGAAAACTGATCAGTCCTGAAACGTGCATATTTCAAGCATTATCCCAGACATGAACCAGAAAACACACAACCAAAGGGCAGGCGCGGACTGCAACCAGCAATACAGGATGGTGGTCAATGGCCCAACGAAAAATCAAGAGAGACAGTAATACAGAAGATGAGGAAAGAAGATAATGCCAGACCAAAATAAAAAGGTACAGGTGTCCCCTAACCTATGCGAGTCATGGATTCATGTATAGTAGAACGAACCCAAAGAACAGATAGGCCTACCTATAAACCGAGGCCCCGTGTGCGAACGCATGCAGAATATCTCGTGCACACATTAAATCATGTTCCGCTTTTTGTAAGAGCAAGCCATTGTGTGCCGGTGGGAACAGATGACAAGATTTACAAAACTGCATACACACGGGGACTGGATGTAAAAAAGCATAATTATGGGTGCTTATTCCATAATCCACGCTATAGTAAATAAGTAAATAAATAAATAAATAAATAAATAAATAAATAACCAAGTGCTCAACGATCCAATCTTATCTTGTTGTTTATAGCCCTGCACATCACAAAGGCTACATCGAGGTTACAGCCCCTCGTAAAACTTGAAATCTCGGAATAAAACTAATGCAACTATAAAAAAAAAATCGAACAGATTAAAACGGTATAAAACCAACTCTACTGCCACTCCTTGTATCAACGCCCTGGCCAACCGTAAGGGTCAGCCCAGAACGGGGGCACCACGTAGTGGGGGGGGGGGGGGGGGCTTGGCTTCAGTACAGTCCCCCAGTTCACCCAGCTGCAAATGGGTACCTGTCCTCTTTAGAGTCAGGGAGGGTAAAGCAGCGAGAGAGAGAAAATGGGTGACGCCTTCAATACGCTGGCCCCTAGAGAAGCTGAGGTCTGTGATGCCTTGCTCCCCAACGACCACGTAGGTTATGGAACACCTTTACTTACTTCAAATTTTGCTGGTTTTTTTTTTCTCTTCTTTCTCATGTTTGAAGCAGAAGTCTGAAAAACTGAAAACTCGTCCTAGAGTCCTACGGTAAACACAGAAACGCGGCACTGCGTGTTAACTCCCATCCCCAGCCCACTCCTGTCGAAATTTCAGCAGTAGGCCTAGTAAAACAAGCCCTAACTAGTCATGGGAGGGGAAGTAATTCAATAACGTCACCTGTCAGTGTAGAGCCTACTAGAAGATGTTTTTGTAAGATGTTTTTGTTTCCTTCTTTATTATTATTTTTTTTTTGCATGCGCCTATGTATAGGCCTACATCATCGATGTAGACTTGGGTTTCCTCCTGAGTGCGGAATGGAGGGGTGAGAGCGTGTTAGAAACTACTTTTTCATACTGGCGTGTGTACGCAATCAATGGATTCCTTAGTTTTTGTCTGTATGTAGAATAAAGAAGTCCCAACGTGCTAGAACAGATTTCATTGTATTTGCAGGCCCCCATGTATACATATCTCACAGATACCATGTTTTTGTTGCCTGCGTTTGTGGAACTCAGGGGGGTTACTACGCAAAAGCCGGAGTATAATGTGAGAACATCGTTTACTCTTCGAATTAAATGTACATATTTGAAGAAGTGAGGCTGCATATATGTCGTATGCTTACGGGGACAGTGCACCCGGGATTTGGTGTCTGTTTTTCTTGTCGGGGGAAAGCGACAGAACGGGGAACGAGTGTTAGGACATGGGATCTGACACAATTGATTAAATGATATTTTACGTGTTAGGCTAAACGGGATCGGAATAAGGAAGATGGAAACCTTAGGGAAGGAGAGTGGAGGTAGGGGGGAACAGATGGGGGAATGATAATCTACTTGTCAACGGGTTACTTTTTACATGCAGTCCTCGTGTGTATGCAGTTTTGTAAATCTTGTCATTTTAAATTTTGTTCCCACCGGCACACAATGGCCTACTCTAACGAAAAGACGAACAGAATTTAACGTGTGAGCACGATGTTCTGCGTGCGTTCGCACACGGGGCCTCAGTCTTTTGGGGAGAGTGGAGTCAGCACTGATGTTAACTCCAGGGGGAAAAAAATCCCTCGAACGGGAATCGAATCTGGGTCGTCAAAGTGTGTGTGTGTGTGTGTGTGTGTGTGTGTGTGTGTGTGTGTGTGTGTGTGCGTGCGTGCGTGCGTGCGTGCGTGCGTGCGTGCGTGCTTACGTGCGTGCGTGCGTGCGTGCGTGTGTGTGTGCAGTATTTTTTTGTAGGGCTCTTTATATTATGATTAGAGGGTCCTTAGTAATGAGTGACAACATGAGGCATATGCATGTTGATTGAGGGTCTAGGTTTGAGGGTAGGATGCCGAGAGAGATCAGATGGAAACCAGTAATTTGTCCTATCTTGTAGGTGCATTGATAGTGAATAATCGTGTGTTGGTAACTGTTTGCATGTATTGTCCATTCCGCCTCTGATGCCTTATCAAGCACCAGACCTTGTGAGCCGAAGACGAACCTCAAATTGGTCTCACCTTCATTGCCCCCCTCTACCCAAGAGTAATGGGCTGCGGGTACGTGGGAGTGTTGGATGGGGGGTGGGGACTCTTGGGCACATGACATGCAAAAAAAACCCAAAGAGAGTTGTCCATAGAAAGCTACTAACATAAGGAAACACATAGACAAACAGGTAAAATGCTCAGTAAAAAAAAAAAAGAAAAAAAAAAAGGTTGGTACTGCTCCTGTGACGACGCGCTCTCACTGGGGTAGGTAAGTAGACCAAATTTTACGCAGAAAAAATCTGCCGTGACTTAAAGGAAATAATTTATAAACTATGTCAGAGAACGATAGACGGATAAATCACACAGATGAAGAAATGTTGTCCACGCAACATAAACAATACCACGTCAGAGACAAGTTTTGCTTTGTCACACTTCTGTCTGGCCATGGTTTTATCCAACTGCTGTTCCAGTGGTTTGAAATATTTTTCAATGTCTCATCACCAAGCGTGAGAGGATATTGTCAATTAGGAGGGAGGTGGGGGGGGGGGGGAGGTGACTTTCCAAACACCAGTCACGACAGTTTAAAGCTGTAGCTTCCAAAAGTAAGGGACAGCTCCATATCCCAACATGTCAGGTTTATACTCCTTTCTTTCCTTCTTCCTTCCTCATTCAATTATTCATTCTGATAAGCGGGGAAAAAACTGCAGCTTTCGGAAAAAGTTTTGTCAAAATATTAAAATGAAAAAAAATGACACCCAGTTTTTGCTTATGTCAGTAACTTAAAAACATGTTGTTTTTCCCCTCCAGTGGCGTGCGTTTTTGCGTGTTCATGTTGACTCACCGTGAGTCTATGCTGATTATCAACACTTCTCTTCATGTGAAAGAATCGACGAACCAGTCCACTATGACGTTGGTCAGAACATGATGCGTGCCCGTGTTGTATTCGTAATCGAACATCTTCACCACCCTTGTGACGTCACCAGCAGGGCCCGTAATCCGCACTCCATGGGAGTCGTCGTTCCGCCTTTGGGGATGGGCAGACGTGACAAACCTTCCACCTGTGGACAGGAGGAGAAAGGTGAAATGACGCAGAATGCAGCCCCTACCTTCTGCAACTTCTGTGCAAGGAATTTCGTCTTCATCCATAAAACAAGCTCATAGCGTAATACAGCATCTAAAATACTTTGAAAGGAGAAAACAGACCTCTGAAGTTCATTATGGTTGACCCGTATGAAAATATATGCCATGCGTGAGACAGATGCATTTTTTTTGCTGCCTCATATTCTGCAACGTTCCCGTCTTGCTGTTCCCACGTCCCTCATCTCAATCTCCCTGCCACAGCCATACCCAGATTAATTATGTCTCATCCCCAGGGTCGAGAGTCCACGTGGATTCCATCAATATTAGGCCGCCGTGGGGCCACCAGCCAGAGGGGCCCTGCACTGCTGCTGGGTCACTTTAGTGGTATTCAGTGGTATCTGTTCTGAGCTAACATACGCAGGACACCACCTACTAAGCCCCCTACTAACGACAGTATTAGCTCAGTCGCGGAGCCAGACTGTGTGAGTCACCCACCCGAGGTGGCGACCACCACAACGTCCCTCCAACGACTGTCTCCCGCGAACCCCAACCCCAAAGGCTTTGACACAAACTCACCACAGGCACAGAAAAGTATGGGTAAACCAATCTGAGGTCACCATGAGACCAGAACAACGGGTGCTACCGAATTCAGAGGCAATTTTTTTTTTTTTTATTGCATGATGATCAGTTGTGATGGGATGATGTAATGGTGCTGGTGTAGAAGTGCATATGCTTTTAGACTACTTGACAGGTTGTACTCTACGCTTACTATCATAATATATCCCGGCGTCAACCGGGCCCGAGAGATACAGACACCTGCAGTGCTGGTTACATAATTTGAGCAACACTCAAATTCGCATCCGTAAAGTGGATGAAGCTCGACAGTGTGGTCTCAGTCTCCCCACTGAGCCCACAGCACACTCACTCTGGGTAGGACCGGCAAAGTCCGAAAAATCCCTATGACTCATGGGACTCGAACCCGCGACCTTCCAGTCCGAAATCCAAGGCGCTTAACATTGTCGCCATGGCAGCTGGTGCATACTTATTCGGGACCATTACCTAGAGAACAGCACACGCACGCCACTACTAGAAAAAAACAAACCTCCCATGGTCACAGCCACGCCAAAACATAGCAACACGCAAGAAGGAATCTATCTCTACTTACCATGGCCGCCACATGCGTCCCGTACAGCTCCGCACTGTGGACCTCCAGCAGCAGAAAGTGTCCCGGGGGCTGGGAGAAGGTCAGGCCTACAGTGAGGGAGGCCCCCTGACCCACCGCCCCCACCACCGCCCCCTCCGTACCCTCCCTCACCGTCCCCTCTGACGTCACCGAGTACACACGTGACCGCTGACGCGTGCTGACGAACCATTTCACAGTGGAGGATGTCGTGGTGCTGCTGAAGGTTTGGGTACCTACCTTGGGGGTGTTCTGGCATTCGAAGACCTATCGACAGGTCATGGGTTTGATCAGTTATTATATAATTATATTGTATAATTATAATTTTTGCCAGTATTGCCATGGTGTTATGTTATCTTTACGATTGAACATCAGCTCCCTGATTCAGTATCAAGAAAGTTTGATAGATTCAGCGCTATGTAAATTCCATTATTTATTATATTATTATTATTATTATTATTATTATTATTATTATTATTATTATTATTACTATTATTATTATTACTATTATTATTATTATTATTATTATTATTATTATTATTATTATTAACATCATCATCATCATCATCATCATCATCATCATTATTATTATTATTATTATTATTATTATTATTATTATTATCATTATTATTATTGTCGTTGTCGTTGTCGTCGTCGTCGTCGTCGTCGTCCTCCTCTCCTCCTCCTCCTCTCCTCCTCACCACCACCACCACCACCACCACACCACCACCATCATCATCATCATCATCATCATCATCATCATCATCATCATCATCATCATCATCATCAAGTGATTTTCGGTTCCATTCCTAGGATTCAAGCTAAAAACAACCAAACAAAAAAAAACCTGGATGTAACAGATGCTAAAAGAAAAACAGACTTTTCTTATTTCATTGACATAATCAGGCCTCTTTAATCAAACACCAATGTACATTAATTTTACGTTTAACTGTTAACCAGTCAAGCCGTAGAGAGGAAGCGCCTATCTGACCGCTATGGTATAGAAAGCGCCTTACCTGAGTATAGGAAGCACCTTACCTGAGTATAGGAAGCACCTTACCTGGTATAGAGCGCCTTACTGAGTATAGGAAGCCCTTACCTGAGTATAGGAAGCACCTTACCTGAGTATAGGAAGCGCCTTACCTGAGTATAGGAAGCACCTTACCTGAGTATAGGAAGCGCCTTACCTGAGTATAGGAAGCGCCTAACCTGAGTATAGAAAGCGCCTTACCTGAGTATAGGAAGCGCCTTACCTGAGTATAGGAAGCGCCTTACCTGAGTATAGAAAGCGCCTTACCTGAGTATAGGAAGCGCCTTACCTGAGTATAGGAAGCGCCTTACCTGAGTATAGGAAGCGCCTTACCTGATACGAAAGCGCCTTACCTGAGTATAGGAAGCGCCTTACCTGAGTATAGAAAGCGCCTTACCTGACCCTGTGATAGAAAGCGCCTTACCTGAGTATAGAAAGCGCCTTACCTGAGTATAGAAGCGCCTTACCTGACCGCTCGTGGAATAGAAAGCGCCTTACCTGAGTATAGAAAGCGCCTTACCTGAGTATAGGAAGCGCCTTACCTGACCGCTCGTGGAATAGAAAGCGCCTTACCTGAGTATAGAAAGCGCCTTACCTGGGTATAGGAAGCACCTTACCTATGAGTATAGAAAGCGCTTTACCTGAGTACAGGAAGCGCCTTACCTGAGTATAGAAAGCGCCTTACCTGAGTATAGAAAGCACCTTACCTGAGTTAGAAAGCGCCTTACCTGAGTATAGAAAGCGCCTTACCTGAGTATAGGAAGCGCCTTACCTGAGTATAGCAAGCGCCTTACCCGAGTATAGGAAGCGCCGTACCTGAGTATAGAAAGCGCCTTACCTGAGTATAGAAAGCGCCTTACCTGGCCGCTGGTCGATGCCGCCACCCGCACCTCTTTGGAAGCCATGCTGAAACCGGTCTTGCCTACGGGGTCCAGGTAGGCTCGGGTGCCGAACCACACCCCCTGTCCCTGCACCAACACCTGGTTGACCGTTAGGGACACCGCGCCCACGATGACCTGCACGGGCTGACCGTTGTGGACAGCGGCGATGAGGTGATCTTTGTTGGCCGGTGTCCAGCAGGGGTCCACGTGCAGCTCGCTGCCAATCAGCACGTGGTTGATGTGTGTTGCCTCTATCGCCATCCACTTGGTGTGAGTGTGGTACGCCCCGTCTGAAACGCAAGGCAAAAAACTAGCTGTATACACACACCTGGGGGACTGGATGTAAAAAAAATAATAAAACGCACGGGAGCGGTTATTCCATTATCCTCAATAGAAAAGAATAGATTAAATAAAATCAGGGGTTAGAATGTTATATTTATTTATACCACTTTTATGTCACAGCAGATTTCTCTGCTGTGAAATTTTCCAGGCTGCTCTCTCTCTGGGGGGCGGGTGGTGGTGGTGGGGGGGTGGGGTGGGGGGGGGGTGGGGAGGGGGCAGAGCGCGTTTCCACAAGGGCAGCGCCTACCATCCATTATTTTTGTTCTTTTTTCCTGTCTGCAACTGTATTTATTTCTCTTATCAGAGTGGCCTTTTTTTCTACAGAATTTTGCCAGGGACAACCCCTCTTGTTGCCGTGGTTCTTTTACGTAAGTTCGCTAAATAATATGTAACACACAGGACCTCGGTTTATCTCATCCAAAAGACTAGCACCCAAACCAGTGCTCATGGTCTAATGGATTGGGAGGGGGGGGGAGGGAATTTCGGACCCAAACAGGAATGTGAAAGTCAGGGGAATGGGAGGGCAGGGGTTCGAGTCCCTACTGAGATGGAACATGAGGGGATCATGACTGTGCCAGTCGGTAGAGGGATGGATGTGTGGATGGGTGGATGGATGTATGGATGGGTAAGTAGATGCGTGGATGGATGGATGTGTGGATGGGTGGATGGGTGGATGGGTCAGTGGATGGATGGATGGGTGGATGGATGGATGGATGGATGGGTAAGTGGATGGATTGATGTGTGGGTGGATGGGTAGGTGGATGGGTGGATGGATGGATGGATGGATGGGTGGGTGGGTGGATGGATGGATGGATGGGTAAGTGGATGGGTGGGATACATTTATGGATGGATGGATGGATGGGTGGGTGGGTGGATGGATGGGTGGGTGGATGGATGGGTGGGTGGGTGGATGGATGGATGGGTAAGTGGATGAATGGGTGGATGGGTAAGTGGATGAATGGATGGGTGGATACATTTATGGGTGGGTGGGTGGGTGGGTGGGTGGATAGGTGGATGGGTAAGTGGGTGGATGGATGGATGGATAGCAGATGGATGGATGGATGGGTGGGTGGGTAGGTGGGTGGATGGATGGATGGATGGATAGGTGGATGGGTAAGTGGATGAATGGATGGATGGATGGATAGCAGATGGATGGATGGGTGGATGGATGGATGGGTAAGTAGATGGATGGATAGATGGATGGATGGGTGGGTGGGTAGATGGATGGATGGGTAGATGGATGGATGGGTAAGTGGATGAATGGATGGATGGATGGGTGGGTGGATACATTTATGGATGGATGGATGGATGGATGGATGGATAGATAGATAGATAGATAGATAGATAGATAGATAGATAGATAGGTGGGTGGGTGGGTGGGTGGGTAGATAGATAGATAGATAGATAGATAGATAGATAGATAGATAGATAGATAGATAGATAGATAGAGGGAGGGAGGGAGGGAGGGAGGGAGGGAGGGATGGATGGGTGGGTGGGTGGCTCGCTGGAAGGATAATAGGATGGAATGGCATGGGATGAATCTAGATGTGTGTGTGTGTGTGTGTGTGTGTGTGTGTGTGTGTGTGTGTGTGTGTGTGTGTGTGTGTGTGTGTGTGTGTGTGTCACATGATTTTAGTGCGATTTGTATATATGTGACACTCCACCACATAAGGAGTCGCATTGCACGAGAGGTCAATTTCTAGTTATTGACATGCAAATAATCTGCAATGAAATGGCTATAGAATACAAAAAACAGATTAAAAATCGGACAGTTTTATGAAAAGTTATTACAAGTTGAAATGACAGATTGCTGGAAATGACAAAGTTAGAAATGGATACGTTTAGCATCGTAATAAGTGGTCAGAATGAGAGCTCGGGCATTTTTAAAACACATTTAAAAGCGACAGGATACAAAATAATGACTGGATATTTCATTACAAGGTAGAATAATGGCTATAGTTTTTATAATCAATCAAAATCTTATAATTGCCAACTTGACCCTCACCTGCCTTTAATGGCTCCTAGCGGAAAAGTAGGTTATGTGCTAAGCGGCTCATTTTGTGGTGGAGAGTCACATATTCATGTTATCTCTATTATGAGAAGCCATTGTATACAAGCTGTTGAACAACCACACACAACACAGCACCAGCCTCCTTACCAGTCGACATCTTCACGTTGACCCATTGCGCGTGTCCATTGAAGTTGTAGTGATTGAGAATGTAACCCACTTCAAAGTGATAGCGGCTGAGGTCTAGCCTTCGGTCCGCCTGACTGACGTGCACAGCATTGAACGTCAGCACAACCTGGCCTTGTGTCACAGCCTGAATGACGTCATCCACCGAGCCGCTCATGGTTTGGCCCTTGTCGTCATAGGCGAACAAGCGGTTCTGGAAAATGGAACAGATGTGTGTGTGTTTTGGTGACTGCATTGCTGGTCATCTGTGTGTGTCAGTGTGTGTGTCAGTGTGTGTGCGTGTGTGTGTGTGTGTGTGTGAGTGGGTGTGTTGTGGGTGTGCTGTGTGTGTGCATGAAAGTGAGTTGTATCCCCCCCCACCCACACACAAACACACACACACCGGACCGGGATAGCCTGGTGGTCAGAGTGATGCGCTTGTGATCTGCTGACCCGCATTCGAATCTCGTAAGAGAGGGTTTTTCTTCTGGAGTTAACATCAGTGCCAACTCCACTCCCCTCAAAAGTCATTTGGATGAGACTATAAATCGAGGTCCCGTGTGCCAACGCACGCAGAACAACTTGGCACACGCTAAAACCCGTTCTGCTTTTCAGAAGAGTAGGCCAGCGTGTGCAGGTGAGAACGGATGACAGAATTTACAAAAATACATACACACAGGGACTGGATGTAAAACAGCACATGAGTGCTTATTCCATTATCGTCGAAATGAAAGAATAAAAAAAAAGAATCACACACACACACACACACACACACACACACACACACACACACACACACACACACACTCTACATGCAACATACTGTCAATTTCAGTCACAACTATCATAATGAACACATATTATGAAAACGTTAAACGGATGCAAGATAATGCGATATGGGAGGGATAGACTGACTTCCAAGTTGTTTTCTAAAACTCTTATTTTAATAAATGACTTTTTAAATGATTGTTTCTTAAAATGACTTAAAATACATTTTTTGAAAAGGTAAGTGGGTGGAATAGCTAGGTGGTCAGAGCACTCACTTTCCCCAAGCCAATGTTAAGCAGCATTGGGCGTGGTTACCAGTTGGATGGGTGACCCTTTGAGCGCCTTGGCTACAGTACAGTACCCCACCCCCCACCCCCTCACCCCAGTTCACCAGCTGTAAATGGGTATCTGACCTCTTTAAGGGCAGGGAAGGAAAAGCAGTGAGGGAGAGGAGATGGGCGCCGCCCTCAATATGCTGGCTCCTAGAGAAGCTGAGGTCTCTAATACCCCTCCCCTACAACCGCCTAGGTTATGGGACACCTTTACTTTCACTTTTGCTTACATGTTAAATCTGTGGGGTACTTCTTCCATAAATTGATTCCTGTATACAGGAAACTTCATTCGCTAAAGATATTTTGGATCTTTAAAATGTTAATAAATGAGTGTGTCTGTGTAAGTATGAAGATTTCTGTAAATTAGTTCAGTTTTTGTACATAAGTATAAGCTTGTGTATAAATGAAGGGGCCTTTGATACAGGCATGTGGGACAGACTTCTGAACATCCCACAGTTCAGCCACTCGAAATGAAATCAGTCAATGAGTCCTTACCCATAGACAGAAAAAGGTCCGTAAACCAGTTACCTTTTCCCTAATCAAGTTACCTTTTCCAAATCAAGTGTTAACATACAGGCAGGTGGGATAGACTGGGAACTGATCAACTTTCAGCCATTCTACTAAAACCAACCAATCAAATGCTGACACACAAGCACATGGAGTATGTAGTCTTAAAACCCCTCATTAAACTTCTGTAATGAAATCAACTAAAGCAAGTACTTGCTTAATAAGACATGTGATGCAGTCCAACGAACCCAGTGACCTTCTGTAATAAAATCAACTAATCAGAAACCAATACAAACAAACACGTGATGCAGTCTCATGACGCTAATATCTTCCTCTAAAGAAACCAACCAAACCAAATGCTTTGACTTACAGGCACGTGAGGCAGTCTCATGAACCAATCAGCGTTGCG
>CM060337.1:44574670-44587170 GCA_030674155.1 Stramonita haemastoma
AACCAGAAGTACTGTTGGTGCTACAGTCACTCCACTGAACCATGTCTGTACTAAAAATCCCTGTGCTTCTTTGTCCAAAACATTTTTATTGATTTTTCTTCAGCCTTTGACAACCCTCAGGGTTACGTGTTTACTCTCAAAGTGCTCCACATACACTCGTCTATTAGTTTCATTTTTTAAAAAGATTTTAGATGTTTGCTCACTCAATGCGGTCTGCTGGTGGCCTTCAAGAAGCGAAATTCCTGAAAGAACTTCTACTGGGTCTCCACAGGGAGGTGGTCTACATCCTATCCTTTTTCGCTCTGAACACAAACGACTGCACTGATTATCACATCACTAGCACTCTTATGATAAAACGTTCTAGTGATTCTGTCCTTCTGGAGATATAAAATCTTTTGTTTTGTTTTGTTTTGTTTTTTTTATTTCTTTTTTCTTCTTCTTTTTTTATAAGGATATATCAAATCTATATCTTCTATATTACGAAAGAGTGGAGAAATGTTTTTTAAGATGCAACCTAACGTATCGGTTGTTGAACGGAATCAAGACAAAAGAAACATTAATCGATTTCTGAAAGACTCTGGGATCTGGTTCATCCATTCACATCGGTAGTAACCAAAGTGAAAGCCACACACAAGTAAAAAGCATTTCCAGAGAGCCATGGGCGGCACATTACTTCAAAGAAAAACTGATATACAAGAAAGGATACGCAGTCCTGATCTTTTTGTCTTCCAAAAAAGTCTGCAGGCAATATCTCAAGTTCTTCGGAATTTGTGATGCAACCTTGTAAGTAAGCCATCTGTCTGTCTGTCTGTCTGTCTGTCTGTCTGTCTGTCTGTCTGTCTGTCTGTCTGTCTGTCTGTGTCTGTCTGTCTGTCTGTCTCTCTCTCTCTCTCTCTCTCTCTCTCTCTCTCTCTCTCTCTCTCTCTCTCTCTCCCCCCTCTCTCTCTCTCTCTCCTCCCCCCCTAAACATCTGAAAAGTTGAAGTATATTCAACAGAAGGGTAGCATGGCAGTGAAATTGTAGGCCTATAATGCCGAGAGAAGAGTAACAAAAACAAAACCAGTGATCTATAGTAAGGGCCAGTAAAACCTTACCTGTTCACAGATTGGGCCCCATTGACTCTTTATACAAAGTACCAACTATGTAAAACACATTATTTTATTATCACTTATAAAACTTATTAAACAAATTCAGCAACACTTAGTAAATTCGGGGGATGGGGAGAGATAATCCTCCCTCGGCTTTGAGTTACGAGGTTAAGCATCAGTGAGATTTTCTGCATGCGTTTACTCGCCATTAAGGTAGCCGCATTCCGACTTGTGGGGTAGTATTGTGTGAAAGGCATGTAAAAGAACAAGCCAGAGAAACTGCAAATAAAAGTTGACATGCTCTAACTAAACGTGAACTTTTCGTAAACTGCGAACTGCAGAGTTCCTAAAATTCAGATCATTCCAAAATAGAAAGTTTGGTCCTTGTGTGCTGGTGGGAACGGATGACAAATTTGCAAAAAACCGCTCGAACACTGGATGTAAAAAAAAAAAATAAAAAAAAGGAAAGCACACGAGTGCTTTTTCCATTATCCTGGAAATAAAAGAATAAATAAATGATTATCTACTACAAAAGCAAAACCAATATCTACTGAAGCACTGACATATATTTTTGCTCAAAGTGAGGGTTTTTTTTTTTTTTGGGGGGTGGGTGTTTCTGGGCTGCCTTTTTCAGTTGATCTCTATTATAATAGCAATCGTACACTTTTCATATCACGCTGAATTCAGCCACCGGAGTCGATGCTAATATATATTTCATGGACGAATTTATTCAAACTGGATATTCCTCCCCCCCCCCCCCCCGGGCTGTCTATACACAAACTCAATGACAGGAAGGGGTTTAAGGTGTTGAAAAACACAAATCAAACGAATAAATAATAATAAAAAAACCACCACCATATTGTATAGCATATGCTATCAATGTGTCAATGTTTAATGACAACTTTTTTTTTCAAAAGCCCATACTTCCTTCTCGTATTGATTTATCGGCTGGTCTGTGGAGTCTACTTGTCTACACAAAAGAAATCAATGAGCAGAGAGCAGAGAGGAAAGGGTTCACGACTTTCTTACCTATCTCTGTTGAGTCTTGTCAGGTCAAGATTTCATTTATTTATTTATTTATTCTTTTATTTATTCTTTTATTTATTTAATCTTTTATATCAAGGATAATGGAATAAGTGTTCATGTTCTTTTTTTTTATATCCAGTCCCCTTGATTATGTAGTTTTGTAAATCTTGTCATCTGCTCCCACCAGCACACAATGGCCTACTCTTACGAAAAACGGAACATGATTTAACGTGTGCGCAAGGTGTTCTGTGTGCGTTCGCACACGGGGCCTCAGTTAATAGTCTCATCCATGAAGGACGTTTTGGGGAGAGTTGGAGTCAGCGCTGATGTTAACTCCAGGGGAAAAATCCCCTCGAGCGGGAATCGAACCTGGGTCGTCAGATTGGTAGCGCAATGTTCTGACCACTAGGCTATCCCCTCCCCCATGACTCGAGGAGTGGTAGAAAAAATATAGTTCCAGACATTTTCCGTGCATGTACTTCTTTCCACGTGGACACTAATTGTGTATTCTCATGCTATGCTAGATATGTTTACTTTCACAATAAACAATAACATTTTGTGTTGTATTGGTTTTCAAGTTTTTGTTGTGGGGGGGTTTCAAGTTTTTGTTGTTTTCAAGTTTTTTGTTGTATTGGTTTTCAAGTTTTTGTTATTTAAAATTTTTTTTTTGCTATTTTCAAATTTTTTGTAGTTTTTTTTAGTTTTTGTTGTATTCATTCGAGGGAAGAGAAGAGGGTAGTGTAGGGAAGAGGGAGGGGTATGGTGGGGGTAGGTGTAGGGAACGGGGAGGAGGTTTAGGGGGTGTATGTGGGGGTAGGTGTAGGAACGGGGGGGGGTTTAGGGGGTGTATGGTGGGGGTAGGTGTAGGGAACGGGGAGGAGGTTTAGGGGGTGTATGGTGGGGGTAGGTGTAGGGAACGGGGAGGAGGTTTAGGGGGTGTATGGTGGGGGTAGGTGTAGGGAACGGGGAGGAGGTTTAGGGGGTGTATGGTGGGGGTAGGTGTAGGGAACGGGGAGGAGGTTTAGGGGGTGTATGGTGGGGGTAGGTGTAGGGAACGGGGAGGAGGTTTAGGGGTGTATGGTGGGGGTAGGTGTAGGGAACGGGGAGGAGGTTTAGGGGGTGTATGGTGGGGGTAGGTGTAGGGAACGGGGAGGAGGTTTAGGGGGTGTATGGTGGGGGTAGGTGTAGGGAACGGGGAGGAGGTTTAGGGGGTGTATGGTGGGGGTAGGTGTAGGGAACGGGGAGGAGATTTAGGGGGTGTATGGTGGGGGTAGGTGTAGGGAACGGGGAGGAGGTTTAGGGGTGTATGGTGGGGGTAGGTGTAGGAACGGGGAGGAGGTTTAGGGGGTGTAGGTGGGTGTATGGTGGGGGTAGGTGTAGGGAACGGGGAGGAGGTTTAGGGGTGTATGGTGGGGGTAGGTGTAGGGAACGGGGAGGAGGTTTAGGGGGTGTATGGTGGGGGTAGGTGTAGGGAACGGGGAGGAGGTTTAGGGGGTGTATGGTGGGGGTAGGTGTAGGGAACGGGGAGGAGGTTTAGGGGGTGTATGGTGGGGGTAGGTGTAGGGAACGGGGAGGAGGTTTAGGGGGTGTATGGTGGGGGTAGGTGTAGGGAACGGGGAGGAGGTTTAGGGGGTGTATGGTGGGGGTAGGTGTAGGGAACGGGGAGGAGGTTTAGGGGGTGTATGGTGGGGGTAGGTGTAGGGAACGGGGAGGAGGTTTAGGGGGTGTATGGTGGGGTAGGTGTAGGGAACGGGGAGGAGGTTTAGGGGGTGTATGGTGGGGGTAGGTGTAGGGAACGGGGAGGAGGTTTAGGGGGTGTATGGTGGGGGTAGGTGTAGGGAACGGGGAGGAGGTTTAGGGGGTGTATGGTGGGGGTAGGTGTAGGGAACGGGGAGGAGGTTTAGGGGGTGTATGGTGGGGGTAGGTGTAGGGAACGGGGAGGAGGTTTAGGGGGTGTATGGTGGGGGTAGGTGTAGGGAACGGGGAGGAGGTTTAGGGGGTGTATGGTGGGGGTAGGTGTAGGGAACGGGGAGGAGGTTTAGGGGGTGTATGGTGGGGGTAGGTGTAGGGAACGGGGAGGAGGTTGGTGGGGGTAGGTGTAGGGAAGGGGGAGGAGGTCTATCCACATATTTCTCATCTTCCTTTTCATCCTCTTTTATTCCTCCACTTCCTCCTCATCTTTTTTCTTTCTTTTTCTTCTCCCCCTTCTTCTTCTGCATTCTTTTCAATGCTGTTGCTTTTTTGCATTTTTTTTGGCCCACCTCTTCACTATTTTATTTTGATCGACCCCTCTGTCTTTTCAACATTGTCGCCATCATTACCAACATCACCATCACCACCGCCGTCAACGCCACGATGATCATCATCATCATCACGATCATCATCATCATCATCATCATCATCATCATCATCATCATCATCATCATCATCATCCATCATCATCATCCTCATCATCATCCATCATCATCATCTATCAGCCATCATCCATCATCACCACCACCACTACCAAGCATCATCATCATCATCATCATCATCGTCGTCGTCGTGTCAACATTGCCTTCATCATCTCATCGTCGTCGTTATTGCAGTTATCATGCTATTTGTTTTTGTTGCTGCAGCTGTTAGTTACACAGACGAGTGTGTGGCCTAATCAACAAAACAAACAGAGGAGGGAAGAAGGAGAGAAGAAATAAGCAACAAAATATCATAACAGCAACAATACAGATAACAACGACAACCACAACGACAATGACGACAATATCTTGAAAAGAAAGAAGGAAAATAAGGACAGATAAAGTAGAGATGCGGTAAAAAAACAGAAAAAGGCAGAAGGTAAGTGAAGATCTATAAAAATATAATAATAATATTGTTTTGAGAAAAGAAAGAAAAAAGGAAGCAAAAAATAAAAAAAAGAAAGAAAGAAAGCAAGAAAGACGAAAAAAGAAAAGAAAAGACAAGGAAAAAATTCAAAAATTATATAGATAATAATAATAATAATAATAATAATAATAATAATACATGGAATTTGTAAAGTGCTATATCTTGTAAAAACAAATCAAAGCGCTTAAGCGCTTAGATCAATTAACAAAAATAGAGAGCGAATTATAAGTACAAGGAAAGATCAAATGCACCAATGAATGAAAGAAGGAATAGTAGGGAAGAAAAGGTAATAATGGACAAAAAGGTAAACAAGGAGAAAGTAAAAGAAGGAATGAAAAAAAGGATTGAAAGAAAAGAAGGAAATAAATGGGGAAAAATACAGAAACAGAGACATTTAAAAAAAAATCAATAGATGAATATCAAAAGATGCACACACACACACACACACACACACACACACACACACACACACACACACACACACACACACACTCACACACCACACACACACACACACACACACACACACACACACACACACACACACACACACAGAACCAGCACAAGTCAAGTCAAATTGTTTTATTTCGGGTATAATGAATCAGCAGCCATGTGCTTTGTTTTACATCCAGTCCCCACCCTTAGTGGGGATAGCACCACGATAAAAAACAAAACAAAACAACCAACAACCTCAAAACAAATCAAACATGCTACCGACCAAAACGAATTAAAACAATAAATACAAAAAAAAACAAAAAAGAAAGAGAGAGAGAGAGAGAGAGAGAGAGAGAGAGAGAGAGAGAGAGAGAGAGAGAGAGAGAGAGAGAGAGAGAGAGACAGACAGACAGACAGACAGACAGACAGACAGACAGACAGACAGACAGACAGACAGACAACTTTAATATACTATTTGAAATGACTCACCTACTTTCTGTCGATGCTTTGCTAATCTTTTTTTTCAGAAATCTTGAGGGATCCTTTTCCCTTTGAGGGAAGACTTTGAATTTCAAGAAACTCTTGCGATACCCAGAAATCTTGCACCAGGCTACAGATCTCTTCGTAATGTAACCCAGTAGACAGACAGACAGACAGACAGAAGAGAACAGAGAGACAGAGACAGACAGGAGACAGACAGAGACAAGAGAGAGACGAGAGAGAGAGAAGAGAAGAGAGAGAGAGAGAGACGAGAGAGAGAGAGAGAGAGAGAGAGAGAGAGAGAGAAGAGAGAGAGGAGAGAGAGAGAGAGAGAGAGAGAGAGAGAGAGAGAGAGAGAGAGAGAGAGAGAGAGAGAGAAAGAAGAGGAAAGAGAGAGGGGCAAGGCAAGGCAAGGCAAAATTCTTCAATTCGGAGATAATAGATAAACACTCGTGTGCTTTTTTTTACATCCAGTCCCCGCCCTTTTCAGGGACAACATCAAGATAAAAAGATAGCCTCAACTAAACAACAACAATTATAATGATCCAAATACCAAGAGCAAGAAACCATACCAAGTTATCAAACAACAGATGAGAAATAAAAGAGAGAGAAAGAGAGACAGAGATAGACACACAACAAAACAAAAGAAAACAACAACAAAAACGAAAAACAACAACACAAACAACACAACAAAAACTAATTCCACACTAACATCACCAACAAAGAAGATCAGGAGAGAAAAAAAGAACCCAACACACTGATTACAGACTTACCTCACCAGCTAAATGATAACAGCAGATCACAAACAATGGACAGTTGATTCTACCTCATCCGCATCTGAGCTCTTCTGATAAACTACGCCAAGAAGACAGAAAAACGATAGGCTAGGTTTGCCAACCGTTAGCAGCATGCGTATATAATATATACTTCTCTCTCTCTCTCCCTCCCTCCCTATCTCTTGCAGTGTTAAGACTAGCCTACTCGTAAGCATTTCAGCCTGCCTGCCTGCATGCCTGCCTGCCTGCCTGCATGCCTGCCTGCCTGCCTGCATGCCTGCCTGCGCTAGCCTAGACCTAGCAGACGACATTAAAATTCATTTTTTTTCTGTGTCGGGTCCAGCGATTGGTGGTTTCATGTCTGTATGCCTTGCACTGATTGGCTGGTTAGTTTTTGTTTTGAAAAATGGGCAGGTTGTGAGGAAGAGGAAATAAATGGTATGGTATGGTATGGCATGGTAATTATAGTACGGTATGGTATGGTATGGTATGGCATGGTAATTATAGTACGGTATGGTATGGTATGGTATGGCATGGTAATTATAGTACGGTATGGTATGGTATGGTATGGTATGGTATGGTATGGTATGGTAATTATGGTATGGTATGGTATGGTATGGTATGGTATGGCATGGTATGGTATGGTATGGTGTGAGTTTGTGAAGAGAAAATAATGGTATGGTATAGCTTTGGTATGGTATGGTATGGTAATTATAGTATGGTGTGGTGTGGTGTGGTATGGTATGTTATGGTAATTATGGTATGGTATGGTATGGCATGAGTTTGTAAAGAGAAAATAATGGTATGGTATAGTTTTGGCATGGTATGGTGTGGTAATTATAGTATGGTGTGGTATGGTATGGTATGGTATGGTATGGTATGGTAATTATAGTATGGTATGGTATGATATGAGTTTGTAAAGAGAATTGTATGGTATGGTATGGTATGGTATGGTAATTATAGTATGGTATGGTATGGTATGAGTTTGTAAAGAGAATGGTATGGTATGGTATGGTATGGTATGGTATGGTATGGTATGGTATGGTATGGTATGGTATGGTATGAGTTTGTAAAGAGAATGGTATGGTATGGTATGGTATGGTATGGTATGGTATGGTATGGTATGGTAATTATAGTATGGTATGGTATGGTATGGTATGGTATGGTATGGTATGATATGGTATGAGTTTGTAAAGAGTATGGTATGGTATGGTATAGTTTTGGTATGGTATGGTATGGTAATTATAGTATGGTGTGGTATGGTGTGGTATGGTATGGTATGGTATGATATGGTAATTATAGTATGGTATGGTATGGTATGAGTTTGTAAAGAGAATGGTATGGTATGGTATGGTATGGTAATTATAGTATGGTATGGTATGGTATGAGTTTGTAAAGAGTATGGTATGGTATGGTATGGTATGGTATGGTATGGTATGGTATGGTATGGTATGGTATGGTATGGTAATTATAGTATGGTATGGTATGAGTTTGTAAAGAGAATGGTATGGTATGGCATGGTATGGTATGGTATGGTATGGTATGGTATGGTATGGTATGGTATGGTATGGTATGGTATGGTATGGTATGGTATGATATGGTAATTATAGTATGGTGTGGTGTTGTGTTGTTTGGTGTGGTATGGTATGGTATGGTAATTATAGTATGGTGTGGTGTTGTGGTGCTGTGTTGTTTGGTGTGGTATGCTGTGCTATGCTATGGTACTAAGGTGTAATAAAATCAGGTAGGTAGCCTGGGAAGTAGTGAAGTGGGAATCCTTGTTTTCCTACTGCTGTTGTGATGGACATGAATCATTCAGCATGCATTACTCTGTTTCTTTGTCTCTGTCTGTCTGTTTGTCTGTTTGTCCCTCTCTGTCTCTCTGTCTGTCTGTCTGTCTTTGTCTCTATGTCTCTCCCTCTGTCTCTCTCTCTCTCTGTCTGTCTCTCTCTGTGTCTCTCTTCTGTCTGTGTGTCTGTGTCTGTGTGTTTGTCTGTCTGTCTCTTTCTCTCCCCCTCTCTCCCTCCCTTCCTCTCTCTCTCTCTCTCTCTCTCTCTCTCTCTCTCTCTCTCTCTCTCTCTCTCTCTCTCTCTCTCTCTCTCTCTCTCTCTCTCTCTTTCTGTGCCTCTCTTTGCCTCGTTCTTCCTTTTCTTCTAGTCTGATTTTCTGTCCCTTGAGTATTTTTCAAATTCTGCAGCAATCTCGTAACCATCTTCTGCGATCCCATGGGAATCGTCTATGGGTCTGCCTCACGCAAGACTGAGCTGCCCATGCATCGTCCTTTACTGTACGGTTGTTTCACAACAGGTTGGGCTGGCATAGGTGTGTCCAGCCTGGCGACTGGACTGTGTGGGACTGGCTAGGTCTGTGGTTAGTCTTTGGAAGTATTCCTTCTTTCACTGTACCCCAAAAGTGTAATTTCATTTGATATAAGAAGTTGATCTCATCATCTGCAGTTCTTCAAGCAGTAGCAATATTATTTTCTACCTTGAAATAGGCGACTGTATTTTTTTTTTGCTTATTAATTTGCGAATGACTCGACCTCGTCTTTCTGGCGATGCTTTTGTTAAGTCTTTTCCTGAAAGTCCTTGAAGGAATTTCCCACTTTATGTCACAGCAGATTTCTCTGCGTGAAATTCGGGCTGCTCACCCCAAGGAGAGCTCGTCGCCACAAGTGCAGCGCTTACCCATTTTTTTCTTTTTCCTGTACGCAATTGTAATTGTCTCCCTATCAGAGTGGCATTTTTTCTACAGAATTTTGCCAGGGACAACCCTCTTGTTGCCGTGGGTTCTTTTACTTGTTGTTGTTGTTGTTGTTGTTGTTGTTGTTGTTGTTGTTGTTGTTGTTGTTTTGTTTTCTCTTCTTCTTCTTCTTCTTCTTCTTCTTCTTCTTCTTCTTCCTTCCTCCTCCTCCTCCTCCTCCTCCTCCTCCCTCCTCCTCCTCCTTCCTCCTCCTCCTTCTCCTCCTCCTTCTCCTCCTCCTCCTTTTCTTTCTTTGTCGTTGTCGTCGTGGAACGTTCAGACAGCAACTGTTGATGTCTGCCATATGAGCGAAAACGTGTTACACTGCCTGTAAAGCGCCTGACAAGTCAGGCCCAGCGCATCCGACTTGGGCATGGGAGATAATGTTGATCCTTTTCAGTCTTTCTGGGTAAAAAAAGGCAGGAGAATGGACCGAGAAGGCAGACAAAAATAATAAAAGAGAAGAAGGAGGTGACATGAAGAAACGGAACAGGTAGAAACAAAGAGAGGAATAGAAAAGAGGAAATTCCTTGCGTAGAGTGGTGGGGGATGCTATTTATACTGACAGCCCCCCCCCCCCCCTCCTCCCTCCCCTGCATCCCTACATGGGAACTCTTTATTATTATTATTATTATTATTATTATTATTATTATTATTATTATTATTATTATTATTATTATTATTATTATTAAATGTACTTTTGCAAGTTATAGAAAACATCCATTCAAAACTAGCAAAAAAAAAATAGACCGAAAAAATTACCTGAGCTGAATTTTTTTTTTTTAAATAAAAAAGCAAACATTTTTTTTCTAAAATCTTTATAAATGGTGAACAATAGTGTGCACTTTTATATCATTATAAATTATACAGTTCCTACGGACAAGGGCAAGTGAATTTCAAAACTGCCACCCCCCACCCCCACCCCCCACCCTCCACCCTTCCTCCAGCCCTCTATTCTTTCCGAGTTGGTGTTGTCTGTGGTGTCTTTTCAGCGCTATTGCATGTCGTGTAGTCTATATCCACTCCATCATGCAGAACATACAGTGGCAGAGGCTAACTGGCCGGCCGAGTGGTTAAAAGCCTCAGATTCGCGAGGTTGCTTAAGGGTCCTCTGAGTGTTATGAGTTCGAGTCTTATTCATTTTATTTATTGATCTTTTTATTTATATATCTATTTGTTCTACCATGTGGAGCATTTAAAAATATTTATTTATTTATTCTTTTATATCGAGGATAATGGAATAAGCACTCATGTGCTTTTTTCTTTTACATCCAGTCCACGTGGGTAGGCAGTTTTGTCAATTTTACCATCCATTCCCACCGCCACACAATGGCCTACTCTTTCGAAAAGTGGAAAAGGTTTTAACGTGTGCGCGAGATGTTTCTGCGTGTGTTCGCACACGGGGCCTCGGCTTATAGTCTCATCCGAAGGACTTCTGGGAAGAGTGGAGTCAGCACTGGCGTTAACTCCGGGGGGAAAATATCCACTCGACCAGGATTCGAACCCGGGTCAGCAGATCATGAGCACAACGCTCCAACGGACCAGGCTATGCCGCCCCTAGGGTTCTAAGCTAGGCTAGGGGTCTGTATCCGTTGATGTGTCCTGTTTATAAGGTTTTTTGTTGTTGTCGTTGCTCTTGTTGTTGTTGCTTTTGTTGCTGATGTTGCTTTTGTTGTTATCGTTGTTGCTGTTGATGTTGCTGTTGTTGTTGCTGTGTGCTGTTGTTGTTGCTGTTGTTGTTGTTGCTGCTGCTGTTGTTGTTGTTGTTGCTGCTGTTGTTGTTGTAGCGCGTTCCCCAGCCTAACACCCTAGGGATCCTCCAGAATGTGCACTCTGACTCACTCATCCCACCTGGCAATCCCCGTGGGACCCAAAAGAACACACTGAATGAGAAGTGTGCGTGTTTTCAGACCCTGTTCAACAATCTCGCCACTTAGGCATCCCTACTCCATCTTCAGAGGGTTTCTCTCTCTCTGTGTCTCTGTCTCTGTCTCTGTGCCGGTGGGAACAGATGACAATATTTACAAAACTGCATACACACGGGATCCGGATGAAAAAAAAGCACATGATGCTTATTCTGTTATCCTCGATATAAAGAATAAATAAATATTTGGACTCTCTCTGTGTGTCTCTGTCTCTCTCTGTGTCTCTCTGTCCTCTCTTTTTCTCTCTCTTTCTTTCTCTCTCTGCCTCTCTCTCTCTGTCCTCTCTCTCTGTCTCTCTCTCGTCTCTCTCTGTTCTTTCTCTCTCTTCTCTCTCTGTCTCTCTGTCTGTCTGTCTGTCTGTCTGTCTGTCTTCTCTCTCTCTCTCTCTCTCTCTCTCTCTCTCTCTCTCTCTCTCTCTCTCTCTCTCTCTCTCTCTCTCTCTCTCTCTCTCTCTCTCCTCTCCCCCCCCTCTCTCTCTCCCCATCTCCCCCCCCTCTCTCTCTCTCCCCCTCTTCCCCCCTTTAAAGGAGACTGTTGCAGGTTGTTATGCTAAGAGCTCTTCCTAGCTGAAGACAATCTCAACATGATGTTTTAAAATATAACAACATCAAGGACAGAGAAAGGGTTTTTGGCTTGTGTCAAGATCGTGGGCAGATCCTCACCCCCCCTACCCCCCCCCCCCTCCACCATGGGTGTGCTCTGGTTCTGCCTCCATAGCTCTCTCTGGTCCATTGGTTTAGACTGCCACAGTGTACCATGATTCTGTGTGTGAATGTACGCACGTGGGCTGTATATGGCAACGTTCTGGCGGCTCTTGCGACAGCACTGGAACCATGCGTATCGGCGATTGCCTTTTCACTGTACCATTCCATAGATGGATCGGTGATCTGGTGGCGGATCGGTGGCTTCGAGGTAACGCGCTTGCCTAGAAAGCGAAAAGTCCGGGTCGGAGTGTGCAGTGGTTCGAATCCTGTTTGGGCCCAAAACTTATCCCCCATCCATTAGTCCATGAGTGGTGGTATGGGTGCTAGTCTTTCGGATGAGACGATAAACCGAGGTCCCGTGTGTTACACATCATTAATTTAGCGCACGTAAAAGAACCCACGGCAACAAGAGGGTTGTCCCTGGCAAAATTCTGTAGAAAAAAA
>CM060337.1:44592170-44604670 GCA_030674155.1 Stramonita haemastoma
GAATCTGCTAAAAAAATAATTGGAGAAGAACAAAGAGATCGCCAGTCGTTTTGTAATCAGCAGCTTGTACGCAAAGCGACTGCCGTCTTAAGCGATCCTTCGGGTGCTTTGTTTTAAGAATTTCTATTGTTACCTTCAGGACGCCGTTTTCAGCGTCCCAACAGCAAAACAAACAGACAAAGAAATTCTTCCGTAGTCATTAAATTTTGAATTCTACATTCACACAATAACATGGAACAATAACACTGACTACCCAGTTTCACACTTTTTTCTGAAATACTTGTCTGGTTTTTAATGTTATGAGTGTGGTCAATATACATGTAGGCATATTTGTGTGTGTGTGCGTCAATACATGTAAGCATGCACACTCATGTGCGTTCGCGTGCATGTGAGTGTATGTGTGGGTAAGTGGGTGAATGTGGTTGTGTTTGTGGGTGTGGGCACTTTTCCTGTTTTCATACTATGGATAGTACTTGTGTTCGCTTTGGAATAACTTTTGTTTTTTTCATTTCAATATCTATATGCTTATGTCGACTTGAAACACTCTGTGTGTGTGTGTGTGTGTTGTGTGTGTGTGTGTGTGTGTGTGTGTGTGTGTGTGTGGTGTGTGTGTGTGTGTGTGTGTGTGTGTGTGTGCGTGCGTGCGTGCTGTGTGTATGTGTGGTATGTGTGTGTGTGTGTGTCGTGCGTGTGCGTGTGTGTGTATGTGTGTGTATGTGGTGTGTCTTCGTGCGTGCGCGCGTGCGTGCGTGATGCGTGCGTGCGTGCGTGCATGCGTGCATGTTTGTGTGTGTGTGCGTGCATGCATGTGTGCATGCGCGCGAGCGTATGTGTGTGTGTGTAAGGATACCAAAGGATGGAACACGTTATATTGCATGGAATTACAGTAGATCCAACACTATGTAACACATTATATTGCATTAAAGGTAAAGGTGTCCCATAACCTGTGTGGTCGTAGGGGAGCGAGGCACCAGAGACCTCAGCTTCTCAAGGGACCTGCATATTGAGGGTGGCGCCCATCTCCTCTCCCTTGCTGCTTTACCTTCCCTGACCCTAAAGAGGGCAGGTACCCATTTACAGCTGGGTGAACCGGGGGTGCGCGGGGGGGGGGGACTGTACTGTAGCCAAGGCGCGCAAACGGTCACCCATTCAACTGGTAACCACGCTCGACGCTGCTTAACTTGACTTGGGGAAAGCTAGCGCTCTGATCACTCAGTTGTCCCGCCCTCTTTATAATGCATTACGATACCATATAACATGATACAATACTAGAGAATACATTTCAATACAGTGGAATAAATACGAAACTATATTACACATTAGAATGCATTACAAATACCATACAACACAATACAGGACAAAACTATAGAATACATTATTATGCAAAACGATACAACAAAAAATATGGAACACGTTATAATGCATTACAATACTATACAATACACTACAATGTAATACAATTATTATGGAACACATTAATATTTTGCAATACAATGCCATAAAAAGGTAAATGTATCCCATAACCTGGGCGGTTGTAGAGGAGCGAGGCATCAGAGGCCTCAGCTTCTCTAGGGGCCAGCATATTGAAGGCAGTGCTCATCTCCTCTCCCTCGCTGCTTTACCTTCCCTGACCCTAAAGAGGGCAGGTACCCATTTACAGCTGGGTGAACTGGAGGAACTGTACTGAAGCCAAAGCGCGCAAACAGTCACCCATCCAACTGGTAACCATGCTCGAGGCTGCTTAACTTGACTGGGGGAAAGCGAGCGCTCTGACCACTGAGCTAACCCGCCCCCATACCATGCCATACAACTCAATAATTATAACACAAAACTGCGGAATACAATTTTGATACAATAGAATACAATACAATACAGCACATCCACGTGTAGCTAGACCAAACAAAGAAGAAAAACCGTATTTATTTCAGTTTAAATAAAAGTAGAATAGAAAAACTGGAGGGGTCTTTGCTTCTCTGGGTTCTAGCACACTATTGTATCAACCACAACCTTCAGACAATGAAGCAAAACAAGGCTAAACAAAAAATGCAGTGAGAGTAGATCAAAAACGAAATAAAACAAGTCCAAACAAAATTAAGTAGAACTGAAAAAATACGTTCAAAGTGAGTTGAATAACATCAAACAAAACTTTAAACACAGAAAACTATTTTTCTAAATTGAAGAGTGAAAACAAAAAATTTCTTGCAAAATACTAGCCTGAACACTTAAACTCCTACTTTGAACCCCACAAACGCAGACACACCATTGAAGAACTGTCAATAATAACCCTTAACTTAAAGGCGAGCGTGCTGAGGAAAAACCCAAGTTGCAAGCAAGAAAAACAAGAACAATGTCAATATTTTAATAGGTTCTACAATTGTAGGCCTTTCGGAATTTTTCTTGAAGATCAAGAGCAGTGACCAGGATCAATGCCACAGCTGGATATTTCAATGTCTAATATAGAACAACTGATAAAATGGTCTGATTCAAAATCATATGAGCATCCACCCTCATAAGAGTAAACATATGATTATAACTACCAGACAAAAACGGCAGAACCTTTCTAAAATCCGTAGTTCATTGGACATTAGTGGTAATGTAGTTCAAGAAGTTGATTTTCATAAAGTTCTAGGATTAGTAATTGATAACAATCTGTCATGGTCTGAACATGCAAGAATGGTGTGTAAAATCATATCAAAAAAGATTTATCAGCTAATGAAGATAAAACATTCCTAAATTCACACTCTCGTAAACTGTTTTATCATGCTTTTATTGAGCCACACATAAATTATGTATCAACAGTTTGGGATACGGCGAGCGAAAACACTTTAAAACCATTGGCAAGTATGTACAGACGTGCTCTTAAAGTACTTCTACTAAAATCATCATCATTGTCATGTAATGATTACATCTCACTTGATATTCTCCCTCTGAAATGGAAGTTAAGATACAATAAGGCAATTTTTTGTTCAAAATTATGTCTGGCTCTGCTCCACCTTCACTGATAAACAAGTTTAAGATAAATGAGTGTCGCTATTTTCACAAAATAATGTTACCACTGCCCAGAATTGATCTGTTCAAATCTAGCCTTACTTACTCTGGTGGTTTATTATGGAATGATGTTTCATCCTCAGTTAATGTCAATACTAGTTTATATACTTTTAAAAATAAGTATCATTCGATCCTAATGAATGAATATACAGGCACATTCACATAATATCTTCTCTTGTCTGGCATTGCATTTTATTTTCCTCTGTGCTCATTCTCTCTCTCTGTGCTCATTCTCTCTCTCTCTCTCTCTCTCTCTCTCTCTCTCTCTCTCTCTCTCTCTCTCTCTCTCTCTCTCTCTCTCTCTCTCTCTCTCTCTCTCTCTCTCTCTCTCTCTCTCTCTCTCTCTCTCTCTCTCTCTTTTTATTTAATTTTTTTATACACAATCTCCTTTTTGACATGCATTTCTATGATGTTACAACGATTTTTTATGGGTTTTTTTCTCCTTTTTTGTTGTTTTTTTTCATAAATTTGCAGTTGATTTGTTTTCATTGTTATGATTTTCTTTGATTGAGGGCTGGATGTAAAAAAGCCATTATGTGTGCTTATTCTTATCCCTTAAAAAAAGTGTTTCAAGTGTTTCAATGTCTTGCTTCCTCAGATAGCACCCTATGGCAAATCCACTTCCACCAATTCTTCTATCAGTAAAACAGAAAGAAAGCAAAACAAATAGAAGACCGGAGACAAACGAAAGAAAAGAAAAGAAAAGGAGTGAAAGGACGAATAAAAAAGTTCAGAAGGCAAGAAAGCAAAAAGAAAGGCGAAAAAGAGTGAGAAGTGGATAGACAGAAAGAAAGAAAGGGGACAGAATGAGAAACGGACAAAAAAAAGAAAGAAAAGAAGTACAAGGAATCGAACTATTTATCAGTGTCAAGAAAGAAACAACGACTTCATTCTGTAAGGAAGAAAAGAGACAGAAAAAAACAAAAGAAAAGAAAAAACCCCAACAACAAAAACCCCAACAAAACGGAAGAAAAAAGTAAGAAAGACAGAGAGAAGGAAAAAAGTTAAGAAAGACAGACAAACAACCCACACAAAAAGCCGAGAGAGGAAGAACGGAAGAAAATCAAAGCTAAGGAAAAAGAAATAAAGGCCAAAAAAAAAAAAAAAAACCCATGCCCGCGGGCTCTCTCTCTCTCTCTCTCTCTCTCTCTCTCTCTCTCTCTCTCTCTCTCTCTCTCTCTCTCTCTCTCTCTCTCTCTCTCTCTCTCTCTCTCTCTCTCTCTCTCTGTGTCTGTCTGCTGTTGTCTGTCTGTCTGTCTGTCTGTCTGTCTGTCTGTCTGTCTGTCTGTCTGTCTGTCTGTCTGTCTTCTCTCTCTCTCTCTCTCTCTCTCTCTCTCTCTCTCTCTCTCTCTCTCTCTCTCTCTCTCTCTCTCCTCTCTCTCTCTCTCTCTCTCCTCTCTCTCTCTCTCTGTCATTGTGACTGCAAAGTGTCTAATTTTTGACACGAACTTCCCACAGGCCTCAAAGCAGGTACTAAACAACAAACGGAGGTCACACTGACACTACAGTACCAATGCCACCAGAGGCCAAACGATTTTTTCTTTCTTTCTTTCATTTCTTTCTTTCTTTCTGCCTTTCTTCCTTTCATTCATTCATTCTTTCTTTCTTCTTTCTTTCTTCTCTTTCTTTCTTTCTTTCTTTCTTTCTTTCTTTCTTTCTTTCTTTCTTTCTTTCTTTCTTTCTTTCCTTTCTTTCTTTTTTTCTTTCCCTTCCTTTCTTCCTTCCTTCCTTCCTTCCTTCTTTCTTTCTTTCTTTCTTTCTTTTCTTTCTTTTCTTCTTTCTTTCTTTCTTTCTTTCTTTCTTTCTTTCTTTCTTCTTTCTTTCTTTCTTTCTTTCTTTCTTTCATTCTGTCATTCTTTCTTTTTTTCTTTGTTTCTTTCTTTCTTTCCCCGTTGCATGTTGGTCAAACGAGGATGACTGTGGCAATAATTTGGCTTCGAAAGTTTCTTTATAATTCTATTTAAATACTTTATTATCTCACAAACAAAGAAACCTAAGTTGAGTTACAAGCCATACATAAAACCAGTCAACAAAAACAAACAAACAAACAACAACAAATTATCATATGCAAACACCACAATAAAATATCGGAAATTAGTATCGAGTTAGTTCAACTCCCGTCTGGACCTAGATTTCCCCCCCCCCCCCACTAGACCATGAGTGGTGGTCTGGTTGCTAGTCTTTCGGATGAGTCGATAACCTAAGGTCCCGTGCACAGGATATGATTAACGCATATAAAAACAACCCATGGCAACAAGAGAGCTAGCTGTCCCTGGTCAAATTCTATATAGAGAAACGCCCCTCCTAGGTAAACTAAAAAATCAATACACTGGCAAACAGGAGTTCTGTTATTTTAACGTGTGGCGCTGGTCCTGCGGCGCCACGCTGTCTATTGGGAGAAGAGAACAGATACAGAGGCCTACAGGCAGGAGTCTGTTGTCACGGCTGAAAATAGCGTGTAGTGCTGCTGCTCAATACCGTGCGTTACAGTACGTTACAGTACAGTGCGTTACAGTGCAGTGCGGTGCGTTACAGTGCAGTACAGCGCAGTGCGTTACAGTACAGTACAGTACAGTACAGTACAGTGCGTTACAGTGCATTAAAGTACAGTGCAGTGTGCTACAGTACAGTACAGTGCAGTACAGTGCGTTACAGTACAGTACAGTGCGTTACGGTACAGTATAGTACAGTACAGTGCGTTACAGTATAGTGCGTTACAGTACAGTACAGTGCGTTACAGTACAGTGCGTTACAGTACAGTACAGTGCGTTACAGTGCATTAAAGTACAGTGCAGTGTGTTACAGTACAGTACAGTGCAGTACAGTGTGTTACAGTACAGTACAGTGCGTTACGGTACAGTACAGTATAGTACAGTACAGTGCGCTACAGCGCAGTACAGTATAGTACAGTACAGTGCGTTACAGTACAGTACAGTACAGTACAGTGCGTTACAGTACAGTACAGTGCGTTACAGTACAGTACAGTACAGTGCGTTACAGTACAGTACAGTGCGTTACAGTACAGTACAGTGCGTTACAGTACAGTGCGTTACAGTACAGTACAGTCCGTTACAGTACAGTGCGTTACAGTACAGTACAATGCGTTACAGTACAGTACAGTGCGTTACAGTACAGTGCGTTACAGTACAGTGCGTTACAGTACAGTGCAGTGCGTTACAGTACAGTACAGTGCGTTACAGTACAGTGCGTTACAGTGCAGTACAATGCGTTACAGTACAGTACAGTGCGTTACAGTACAGTGCGTTACAGTACAGTGCGTTACAGTACAGTGCAGTGCGTTACAGTACAGTACAGTGCGTTACAGTACAGTACAGTACGTTTCAGTACGTACAGTGCGTTACAGTACAGTGCGTTACAGTACAGTACAGTACAGTGCGTTACTGTACAGTGCGTTACAGTACAGTACAGTGCGTTACAGTACAGTGCGTTACAGTACAGTGCGTTACAGTACAGTACAGTGCGTTACAGTACAGTACAGTGCGTTACAGTACAGTACAGTGTGTTACAGTACAGTGTGTTACAGTACAGTACAGTGCGTTACAGTACAGTACAGTACAGTGCGTTACAGTACAGTACAGTGCGTTACAGTACAGTGCAGTGCGTTATAGTACAGTACAGTGCGTTACAGTACAGTGCGTTACAGTACAGTACAGTGCGTTACAGTACAGTACAGTGCGTTACAGTACAGTGCGTTACAGTACAGTACAGTGCGTTACAGTACAGTACAGTGCAGTACAGTGCAGTGCGTTACAGTACAGTACAGTACAGTGTGTTACAGTACAGTACAGTACAGTACAGTGTGTTACAGTACACTACACTACAGTACGGTATAGTGCAGTACACCACAGTACAGTACAGTACAGTACAGTCAGTACAGTACAGTACAGTACAGTACAGTACAGTACAGTACAGTGCGTTACAGTACAGTACAGTACAGTACAGTACGGTATAGTGCAGTACAGTACAGTACAGTACAGTACAGTACAGTACAGTACACTACACCACACCACACCACACCACACCACACCACACCACACCACTACACTACACTACACTACACTACACTACACTACACTACACTACACTACACTACACTACACTACACTACACTACACTACACTACACTACACTACACTACACTACACTACACTACACTACTGTGGATCTTTTAAATTGATTAATTTTATTATTTTGTAACGAGGATAATGAATAAGCACTCATATAATTTTTTGACATCCAGTCCCCGTGTGTATGCAGTTTTGTAAATCTTGTCATCTGTTCCCACTGGCACACAATGGCCTACTCTTACGAAAAGCGGAACAGAATTTAACGTGTGCGCAAGATATTCTGCGTACGTTCGCACACTGGGCCTCGGTTTATAGTCTCATCCAAGGACTTTTGGGGAGAGTGGAGTCAGCACTGATGTTGTTAACTCCAGGGGAAAAATCTCCTCGAACGGGAATCGAACCCGGGCCGTCAAATTACGAGCGCAATGTTCTGACCACAAGGCCATGAATTTTATTTTTATTTATTTTATTTATTTTATTCTTTTATATCGAGGATAATGGGATATGCACTCTTGTGCTTTTTTACATCCAGTCCCGGTGTGTATGCAGTTTTGTAAATGTCATCTGTTCCCCCGGTACACGATGGCCTACTCTTACGAAAAGTGGAACTCTACACAATGGATGACATCCATTATGTGATTTCAGACTTCCTAATCAGTCCACAAGCAGATTCACTCTAGTCTAGGTATGAGCCGACTGCGGGGGTCTGACTTTTTTAAAAGCCTATTCATTTATTTGTTTATTTATTCTTTTATATCGAGGATAATGGAATAAGCACTATGACTTTTATAGCGTTTGAACCGACCATTTTTCTAGCTAGGAATCCGGTAATGCTCACTACTGCCGTGAATGTGACAAGTCATTCATTGTGCACAGGGTTAGAGAGAAACGTTTTATGTGTCTGTCAGTTTCAGAGTATCTATATAACATGAACTATGCTGACTTCTTCACTTGACTTCCCCAGGAGTCGTTATGGGGCAAGGCACTGACACGTTCATTATTTTATTTATTTATTTATTTATTTATTTATTTATTCATTTATTTATTTATTGATCTATCTATTTGTTTATTTATTTATTCTTTTATATCGAGGATGATGGAATAAGCACTCATGTGCTTTTTTTTTTTTACATCTAGTCCCTGTGTGTATGCAGTTTGGTTTTTGTAAATCGTGTCATCTGTTCCCACCGGCACACAATAGCCTACTGTTACGAAAAGCGGAACAGGATTTAACGTGTGCTCAAGATGTTCTGCGTGCGTTCGCACACGGGGCCTCGGTTTGTAGTCTCATCCGAAGGAAGTGTGTGTGTGTGTGTGTGTGTGTGTGTGTGTGTGTGTGTGTGTGTGTGTGTGTGTGTGTGTGTGTGTGTGTGTGTGTGTGTGTGTGTGTGTGTGTGTGTGTGTGTGTGTAGTGCAGTTAAACATGGTGGCGCCCATCCCCTCTGCAGTCGCAGATTGCATGCTGGGTTATGTTTGTTTCATCTATGCAGAACAACTTGCGCACGCGTTAATTCAAACCTGCTCTATACTTTCTGTAAGAGTAGGCCATTGTGTGCCGGTGGGAACAGATGACAAAATTTACAAAAGACCGAACACATAGGGATTCGATGTAAAAAAAAAAAAAAAAATAAAAAGAATAACACGAGTTCCTATTCTATTATCCTAGAAATAAAAGAATCAATGAAATGAAATAAAAGAATGAAAAAAATATGCCACTGGCTAGAATCTGAAGGGGAAAAAAATACAAGTATGTGGTAGGTAATCGAACCCATGCCCCTGCTGTACGACTTTTCTGCACTCACCACTGCATCAAGGATGATGGGGACGGGATAGCCTAGTGGTCAGAACATTGCGCTCGCAATTTGACCACCCGAGTTCGATTCCTGTTCGAGGGGATTTTCCCCCTGGAGTTAACGTCAGTGCTGACTCCACTCTCCTCAAAAGTCCTTCGGATGATGAGACTATAAACCGAGGCCCCGTGCGCGAAGGCACGCAGAACATCTTGGGCACACGTTAAATCCTGTTCCGCTTTTCGTAAGAGTAGGCCATTGTGTGCCGGTGGGAACAGATGACACGATTTACAAAAATGCATACACATTGGGACTGGATGTTAAAAAAGCACACGAGTGCTTATTGCATTATCCCCGATATCAAAGAATTAAAAAAAAATAATGATAAAAAAATAAATAAATAAATAAGGCACATTCCGCTCCGTTTCTTTCCGATGCATTGGCATAAAGCGATCATGGAAAACAGAAAAGCGTACATAACAGGTATACATATATAAACAAGACTACAAAGGCCACTCCATTTTTCATGCTGTTTATGTCTCGTTGGAATCCTTTTGTCAGAGGCAGCGCAACCATTCTCTCCCATAGTCAGCATACAGAAAGAATGGGGGATGGGATTTGGGAAGGATTTCAAAGGCAGATTTTTGGATTATTTTTACAAGTTAACGAAGCAGCCGTGTTCGCATTCTTAACACACACACACACACACATGCACGGACGGACTGACGCACGCACACACACACACACACACGCATGCACGCACGCGCGCGCGAGCACACACACACACACACACACACACACACACACACACACACACACACACACACACACACACACACACACACACACACAAGTAGGCCTACAGGGTAAATCCTTTGAATATTAATTCTCATATCGGCAGAGGTGGCAAGGACCAGTAAACCCTTTTCCCTTCTCTCCTTCTTTCTGTGTCTCTTTCACTCTGTTATCATTGTTGGGATTCTTTTTTCTTCCTCCCATTCTTCTTTCTCCCTCCTTTTTTCCCTGCAGGGCCTACTATCTCCATGCTTCGTTCTCCACCTCTCTCATTCCCAGTGCAAGCACACTCACACGGTCGATCCTAGGTTTGTTCTTGGGCATTCTGCAGCCAGTGGACCATAGTAACTAACCATCGATGCTGAACCGCTGCTGGCCAGCTATCAGCAAGACCAGACTCTGCACGTACTGCTGTACAATGACTGGTGTTGGTATCCACTGAGGTTTGTCCCTCGTGTTCCACAATCACCTCCAAAACAGCCGAGGAAGCAGCTAGCTGCTGTTTCGGAAATTGGGGCAGAAATGTGATTATTGTGGAGGTGCCTTGCCTACAGCACACCCCCGCTCTTTCGGTCACGTGGGCGTAAGGACAATCAGCGTTGAGATGTTTTCTAAAGACCAACTAGCCCCCGGGGCTGCAGCTCATAAGGACTGTGCAAGTCTACATGCTAGTCAGAGAGTCATATTCGATCACTAAAGACTAAGCGTGAAGTGGAATTCCATGAGTGGGAAGAAAGCTCACTGATCATACAGCCTCTCACTTTGCTGTTGCCCCCAACGTCAATGGTTTTTTAATCAAGAACTGATAAAGCCTAGGCACTAAAGGCATGGTATTCGTAGCGTCCTGCGTATGGTGGATGACGGGGAAACAACGTTAATCCACAATTACCCAAAGGATTTGCCCGGAAATGAAATCGGAACCATCCCCGAAATCCAAAGCAAACTTGAATGGTGGAGGGAAATTAACGTCTCATACACAAATACGTTAGCATTACAACACTTTTTGAACAAAGCATTCTTTAATTAAAAGAGGTTCACCAGTAATCACATAACCAGCTGATGAATATCTACATAAAAATGGATATTTAGAGGCAGCATTTTAGTAAAATATAAAGGTGTTCCCATAGCCTATGTGGTCATAGGGGAGCGAGGTGTTAAAGACCTCAGCTTCTCTAGGAGCCAGCATTTGTAGGTCGGCGCCCATCTCTTCTCCCTCGTTGCTTTACATTCCCGAACCCTAAAGAGGGCAGGTACCCATTTACAGCTGGGTGAACTGGGGGATTGTAGTGAAGCCAAGGTGCACGTATGGTCACCCATCCAAGAGGTTACCACACTCATTGCTGCGTAATCTTTACCTGGGAAAGCGAGTGCTCTGACCATTGAGTTTTCCTGTTCACAGTACTTTAAAACACACACACACACACACACACACACACACACACACACACACACACACACACACACACACACACACACACACACAGCACGCACGCACGCACGCACGCACGCACACACACACACACACACCAAAACAAACACAGTCATGACCGACTCAAAATATAAACAATGAAGGGTTTTATTATCAAATCCAAAGAAATCAGATTCCAATTCAAGCTGATAACTCGAGAATGACAACAAAACAATGGACATTCATAGATCCATCATGTAAATTAACATTTCGAGATGAAAAGTAGCATAAAACAGTAATCAACAATAAAACAAAAACAAAACAGAAAACCTGGCAAATATCCCAAAAGACAAAGACAGCAAGACAAGCAGTACATGGGAATGCTACTTGACTGAATGAAGATTGACTCTGAATGACTAAATCCTCTTTAAGGTCAACACATAGGGGAGCAGTATAGCGTAGTGGTTTGAGCTGTCAAATCGCATACTAACAGCCCAGGTTCGAACAACAACAGGTACACCCGTTTGAGGCGAATTTCCCACCTGGAGTTAACATCAGTGCCGACACCACTGCACTGCCCTGAAAGTCTTTCAGATGAGACAATAAACCGAGGAACATCTTACGCACACATTAAAACCGTTCTGCCTTTCGAAAGAGTAGGACATTGTGTGCCTGTGGAAAGAGATGGTAAAGGTAAAAAGGTAAAGGTGTCCTATAACCTAGGCGGTCGTAGGGGAGCGAGGCATCAGAGACCTCAGCTTTTCTAGGGACCAGTATATTGAGGGCGGTGCCCATCTCTTCTCCCTCGCTGCTTTACCTTCCCTGACCCTCAAGAGGGCAGGTACCCATTTACAGCTGGGTGAACTGGGGGGACTATACTGAAGCCAAGGTGCGAAAACGGTCACCCATCCAACTGGTAACCACGCTCGACGCTGCTCAACTTGACTTGGGGAAAGCGAGCGCTCTGACCACTTAGCTATCCCGAAACAGATGCCAAAATGTAAAACGCCAGTGTTGTGTTTAGACATCATCCCGTAGTTGAAATACAGCTACTTTAATGGTGGGCAAAGGACAAAATGTGCAAAACCTCACCATCGGTAAACCTCGGAGCTCAAACCTATGAACAAAACAATACAACAAGAACAACAACAACAACAATAATCCACAAACAAAAGCAATCAATCCAACAAACAAACAAACGAAAAAAAATGAGCTGAAAAGTCTTGCAAAATCAATGTCCATTTTCATGTGGCACCAACATCGAAGATAAACAAACAACAAGAAAGAAGGAGGAAAATGACGCCCCAAACTAACAGTATGGTAACCATGAAATACCCATACAACACCGAATCAAAGCACATGGAAACAAAT
>CM060337.1:44609670-44617170 GCA_030674155.1 Stramonita haemastoma
AAAAACCATTGGGGGGGGGGGGGGGGGGGTGAACATCTCAAAGCAAACAAACAAAAGCTTTGGCAAACCAAAGAAAAATAATGATTGCCCATTTCAAATAGGGTTGGACCACAACAATGACAAGATTTGACATCCAAAAACAAAATAGTGAAATACTAAGGTGGAAATAGGTGGGAAAGGGGGGAGTAGACATTACAAATTACAAGAGGAATAGGGGGGGGGGAAACGAGGCAGTAATGATAAGTGTAATACACACACAACACAAATAAACAAGTGTTACACAGAGACATTACAAGTGATGAACAACAAGTGGAATACAGAGACAATACAAGTGACGAACAACAATACAGAGACAATACAAATAATGAAACAACAAGTAGAATACAGAGACAACACAAGTGCCCAAACAACATGTGGAATACAGGCATAACAGACATTTCTTACTACAAGTGGAATACTGTATAAAGAGTAATAATAATAATAATAAATGGAATACGGTATAAGCAGTAATGATAACAAGGTGGAAACAGTACAAACAACAAGTGGAATATGGAATAATCAATCATAATAGCCAGCGTAATACAAGGGAAACAACCTACCAAAAAGATTGCAAAAAGAGAAAAAAAAAACACCCACAAAAAGCAAATGCAAAACAGAGTTATGATTAAGATTGCAAAAGAAAACTGACACACGAAGCAATAAACAATGACTGAGATTGCAAAATATATAAGACATACAGCAAAACACAAAAGAATTATTAGTTATGTCCATAACACAATTTTGCCTCCTCCTGGCACAAACGTCAATAGCAGTTAAGGGGAGACAACAAGACGGCAGAGACAGTGATAAATATATTGACAGGGCAGTGAGTAACCTATTGGCCTTATGTTTAATCTTTCTGGAGTTGGGTTAATGTGACGTCACCCATCATAACAATGACCAAATTTCTAAAGGGGGTGGGGGAGGGGAGAGTGGACAGGGAATGGGGATATACAAATGTTTTACCTCTACAAGAAAAAGATTGTACCAGCTCTTGATTTTGACCAGAGGAGTGGACAACATTTTCCCTTGGACATCATCATCATCATCATCATCATTATCATCATCATCATTATCATCATAATAATAATAATAATAATAATAATAATAATAATAATAATAATAATAATAATAAAGTTTTGTAGGTGACGACACACTGACCCTACTTCAGGGGAATTGACCATACCCCACTATTGAGGAAAGTACAAGTAGAGTCCCTACATGTCAGCTATTAATTTTTAGAGGGAGTAAGCCTTGGTTTAATTAGACTGTATTCAGAATTTAGAACAAACATTGAAAACAACTGCATTTTGGAATCATAGCAACAACAAGCTTGGGAGTAAGCATTGATACTACTGTCTTTCCCCTGCAAACAAGTCTGTAACTGCTAATAACAGGTGACGTCACAATGGCCCTGGTTCAGGAGTGAACATACACCATTCCTGTTGCTGTGACAGTCATAGGCATCAGCAAAGTCCTGCAGGCACATAAAAAAACCCAGCTGATCCCAAACTTGTAGGAATTCTTTTTTTTTTTTAAATGATATCCATCCCTAAGCCTCTGTACCTTTCATCTTTTCTTCCCCACCCATAGGGAGGAGAGGAACAGCTTCAGGCTTTGCTGAAGAGCTCAGCACTGTAGGATAAGCACCACCACCACCAGCAGCACCACCAGCAGCAGCATGAGCAGCAGGGACAGTGGGGACGGTGGTGACCCCTGAGGCCTGGTGTCCCTGAGCTGGGTCAGCAGTCAGCAGAGGGGCAGGACGAGGCGAGGCCTTGAAGGTCATCCACAGATGGTTGCTGAGGTCAGCCGCGGCCACAGGGCCACAGAGGTCGGCCGTGACGGCCAGCACCAGTCGTCCATCCATCCCCAGACTGTGCAGAAAGCGCTGCAGGACAGCAGACATCTGGGGGAGGGGAGGGGGGGAGGGGGGAGGAGGAAAACACACACAGCAGGTCAGCTACCTTCCTTGAGGATGGGAGTATATGCATAATTCTGTGAATGCCCAAGCAGCAAGCTGAGATCATTATACGATTTAGAGTTTTCAAAACGAAAAAAAAAATCTTTGAACATTTTTTGCTATTTTTTAATTCAACTTAATTAAAAAACATCCTTGCTGTTTCATTTTTGTAAGTTTGTTTGTCTGTTTTTTGTTTGTTTGGGTTTTTTTTTTTCTAGATAGATGGCTTGATGAAAAAAAAAATTACTTACTCAATGCAAAATCTGGAAAAAAAATTTCCATTCAATTTTATAAAATTTTATGGTATAAAAGGTAAAGGTATCCCATAGCTTGTGTGGTCATAGGGGAGCGAGGTGTCAGAGACCTCAGCTACTCTAGGGGCCAGCATATTGAGGACGGCGCCCATCTCCTCTCCCTCGCTGCTTTAACTTCCCTGACCCTAAAGAGGGCAGGTACCCTTTGACAGCTGGGTGAACTGGGGGGACTGTACTTAAGCCAAGGCGCGTTAACGGTCACCCATCCAACTGGTAACCACGCTCGATGCTGCTTTAACTTGACTGGGGGAAAGGAACGCTCTGACCACTGAGCTATCCCGTCCCCCAGTGGTATAAATGAAAAAACAAACAAACTTCTACATGTTCCGTGACACTCCTGACCAGGTAAGAGCTCAAGGATCATCAGCTGGGCCATGTCACAAAGCCCCGTGCCTGCACTGAGGGACACGTTTGTTTGTTTATTTATCTATTTATTTATACTACTTTATGTCACAGCAGACCTCAAAAGACTAACACTCATACCATCACTCATGGTCTAATGGATGGGGGAAAAGTTTTGGGCCCAAACGAAATACCAACCACCGCACACTCTGATCAGGACTTTTCACTTTCTAAGGCAAGGCACGTTACCTCCTAGACCACGGACGAGGGACCTGTGCTCTCTCACCTGGGGGTCCATGGGCGGCTCACTGACGGCCAGGTAACGTTTGAGGCTGAGGTCCCGCAGACCCGGGATGGCCAGACGGCTGAGGAAGGTGAGCAGGTCCAGCACACAGCACACCGCCAGCAGCAGGAACAGGTAGAAGAGGAAGGTGAAGCCCTTGCTGTACACCTGGAGACAGGACACAAACACTCAGGTGGGTTTGGGGGTCTAGAGGTTACTAACGCACCTGTCTACAAGTCTGCCACTGCCCAAGACTGCCACTCTCGCACTGGACTGACCAGCCACAGCCGGCGTTGTCGCTGAATTATGACCTTTCTTTTGGCGCGAATTCCATAGTCGACACCCACTGACGGAGGCCTACTACTGTCTACAAGTCTACTGTGATTTGTCAGCTTGCCGAATCAGATAACTGACTTTTCCCTCAACTGGTTTAGGAGTCACTATGGCACAGTACTTTTTTTAAAATTTAATTTATTTTATACCACTTTATGTCAAATCTGTGTGAAATTCGGCCTGCTCTTCCTTGGGAGAGCACATCGCCACAAGTGCAGCACCTTCCCGTTTTTTTTGTTTTTTTTTAAAATAATCTTTTTCCTGTCGGCAACTGTATTTGTTTCCCTATCAGAGCGGCTTTTTAATACACAATTTTGCCAGGGACAACCCTCTTGTTGCCATGGGTTCTTTTACGTGCGCTATATAAGGATGTATAACACACGGGACCTCGGTTTAGCGTCTCATCCGAAAGACTAGCACCCAGACCACCACTCATGGTCTAATGGATGGTGGGAAAGTTTTGGGCCCAAACTGAAGGGGCACTGAGGTCTTCTGTTAGTGTTTCAAGAGCATGTCACACTTGGCGGAGCTGATGCATGCTGGATATATTCACATGGCCCCACCCCACCGTCCATGGCTGCCTACTTGTCTATGGTAGAGAGACGGGATAGCCTAGTGGTCACAACATTGCGCTCGCAATTTGACGACCCGGGTTCGATTCCTGTTCGAGGGGATATTTCCCCTGGAGTTAACATCAGTGCTGACCCCACTCCTCCCAAAAGATTTTCGGATGAGACTGTAAACCGAGGCCCCGTGTACGAACGCACGCAGAACATCTTGTACACACGTTAAATCCTGTTTCGCTTTTCGTAAGAGTAGGCCATCGTGTGCCGGTGGGAACAGATGACAAGATTTACAAAAACTGCATACACACGGGTCTGGATGTAAAAAAAAAAAGCACATGAGTGCTTATTCCATTATCCTGGATATAAAAGAATAAATAAATGAATAAATATATGGTCGGCATATCAGGTGTGCACAAAGTAAAGTGTTCTGCATGCGTTGCAAAGAAGAGGACTTGCAAAGAGGACGTTGGTTTATGACATTATCTCCTCTCTTCTGTTCCTATGTGGGTTCTCTAAAAGAGCTATCATACTGCCTTCAGCACCTGGGCTTTACCACAGTTCTTGATTAATTAAACCATTGACGCTGGGGGCAACAGCAAAGTGAGAGGCTGTTTGATAAGTGGCTTTCTTTTCCGCTCATGGAATTCCACTTTACAGCTTAGTCTTTAGTGATCGATTAGGACTCTCTGACTAGGAGGCTTGACTTACACAGTCCTTATGTGCTGCAGCCCTGGGAGCTAGTTGGCTTTTGGAGAACATTTCCAATGCTGACTGTCCTTATGCCCTCTTGGCTGTGAGAGAGTGGGGGTGTGCTGTGAGCAAGACATCTCCACTATTATCAATTTTTTTCCTACTTTTCAAAACAATTTTCCTCTGCTCTTTCGGAGGTCATGTCACCCTGGAATGTGAGGAACAAACATAACATCCACTGTATCCCACCCTTATCTATAGTATCTTATATATAACAGTCGCTGGGAATTCAACACATTATTATTTTTTTTTATTGCACTTACCCTAGTGATGGTCAGAACGCACTGTGTCGTGTACCGATGCACCACAGACCCACTCCTGATGCTGAAGTCACACAGGAACATTTCTGGCAGGGGGAGGCTGGCATTGTAGTCCACTTCCCTCTCCTTCCTCCTCCCGCCTTCCGACCCCTGCCCCTCTGCACCCAGCTGAGGATGGAACAGGAGGAGGATCAGAGAAAACTGCAGGACGCACACCAGACACTCAAAGCCTTCCGAAGCATGGCCGCTGCCGTCAGCATCCAGTTACCTCCCCTCAGCCCCGCCTGCAGCAAGAGGGCGCTGTCTCTCAGCATCACGTGACGTGTGGCCGCGTGGTGACGTTGGTTGTCCGCCAGCGTCTGCGCCACAGCGTGAGTGTCCAGCCACAGGAGGCCACTGAGCATGCGCCACAGGAAGTGGGGGAGGAGGCACAAGATGGCGGCCACGCCCAGAGAGAAGGGGACCCACTGGTGGTAGGTGGGCTGGTCTTGGGGACGGGGCTGTGTCTGGGAACGTCTTCAAATAAGGGTTGCTGAAAAAGAGTATCATCTGTGGCTGGTGAACACAGGTGTACTTAAAGAAAGAAGATATGGGTGGGTGTGTGTGTGTGTGTGGGGGGGGGGGGGGGGGGTGTGTGTAGTGTGTGTGTGTGTTGGGGTGGGGGGTGTGTGTGTGTGTGTGTGTGTTGGGGTGTGGGGTGTGTATGTTAGTGTGTGTGTGGTGTGTATTAGTGTGTGTTGGTTAGTGTGGTGGGTGTGTGTGTGTAGTATGATGTGTGTTAGTGTTAGTGTTAGTGTTGTGTTAGTGTGTGTGTGTGTGTGTGTGTGTGTGTGTGTGTGTGTGTGTGTGTGTGTGTGGTGCGCTGCAGCATCGTGAGCGGCCAATCATGGCATTTGGACGCCAGTTGGGTGTGAGTTGGTTGAATTTTTGATTAAATCGTGCTGACTAGTCTTGGGAACTTTGGGCCGGGTGGGAACGCAGAATCTTGTGCACAGTAAGTTCGCTTTTCGTAGTGTGGTGTGTGCGTGGAATGACATTAATGTTCAACGGTGGATGTAGCCAAGAGTGCTTATTATTACTTGTAGTAACATCATCTCGAACAACCCTCAGCCGACATACACACACAACCCCACAGCAAGCACACACACACCACACACAAACACACACACACACACTTAAAACACACACACACACACACACACACACACACCACACACACACAAACACACACACACAACACATACACACACACACACACACACACACACTACACACACACACACACACACACACACACACACACACACACACAAACAAAAAACACAAAAAATTGCACAATGACTGACGTAGATCTCCTTTCTCTGGAAACACCAATCGTTAGTGTATCGTGACATAGGCCCGGTAAAATGGGCTGGAGTCCAACAGGAGATGGGCTCTGTGACGTAACGCAGCCCTAGTGACGCCACCGCCAGGATCCCTAACGTCAGCGGGCACCAGAATCCCAGAGCTCTTTCAGGCAGACTGTAGTCGTGACGTAACATGACGCAAGCTGGCTGGACCTGAAACAAGACGTCATGTCACAGGCTTACCACGTTCATTCATTGATGGGGTTTACCAACCCCCGACTACAAAGGCCGTCCACACTAGGGGGGCGGGGGGGGGGGGGGGGGGGGGGGGGGGGGGGGCGGAGGCTAACTCCACACCGACCATCATGATGATGGATGATGATTGTGGTGGTGGTGGTATGTGGTGTGATGAGTGGTGGTGGTGGTGGTGGTAATGATGATGATGATGATGGATGATGATGATGATTGTGGTAGTGGTGGTAGTGATGGATGGTGGTGGTGGTGATGATGGTGTGGTGATGTGTATGATGATGATGGTGATGATGATGATGATGATGATGAGACGACAGACGACGACGACGGTGGTTGGTGGTGGTGGTGATGGTGGTGGTGGCGGCGGCGGCGGGGCGGGCGATGATTATGAACCACACCACCACCACCACACCACCACCACCATCATCATCATCATCATCATCATCATCATCATCATCATCATCATCATCATCATTGTTCTTGCTGCTATTATAATTGTTTTTATATTTTCACACACGCCCGCCATGCGGTGCACACACCACACACCACCCACCCCACACACAGCACACACACACACAACCACCACACACACACACACACACACACACACAACACACACACACACACACACACTGCACAATGTTACTCTATCACACGACTCTCCAAGATCTTTGACCTACTTCTGCTCTTCGTTCTCACAGCGCCATAGGATAGGAAGCGGAAATACAGGCTAAAAGCTGTTTCCTGCAACAGAGAGAGAGGAGGTTCCGGTTCTCTCAACAGGTTGGCTACACTCCGCCTTTAGCTTCCGGGGTCAAAGAGTATCTTCTGTAGGGTGCTAGTCAGAAAAAATATTTGCTGATTTTCACAGATTTTTTTTTTATAAGTAAGAAAAAATGCACTGTGTACTTGTTTATGGAGATTGAGGACATAGAGCAAAACCAGGTAGTCATGTTTGTTTATCCGTTGTGTTCCACGATGACCTCCAAAACAGCAGAGGAGGCAGCTACTGTTTTAGAAACTGGCAGAATATTTATTATTATTTTCTTTAT
>CM060337.1:44622170-44624670 GCA_030674155.1 Stramonita haemastoma
CCCCCCCACCACCCCCACCACCACCGCACTACCCCACTGAAGCGACGAACCGCGCTCGGTGCATGCAACAACACAGCAAGTCTAAGTCTTCTTACCTGAATTTTGGACCAAGATCCTACACGAAGGTAAATTCTCCAACTTTTTTCCCTGCAAAAACAAAAAGACAGTTCGTACCACTGATCCGACGTGTTGGGCTCTGGGCCTATCAGTGCTGAAGGTCGGATTCTGAAACTGACTGCTGATGATAATAACCTTCTAGGCCCGAATTCGCGAAGTCAATGCTTGTTGTTATCAAGTGCAGTGTCTGGGTGTGTGTGTTCTGACTGCGTTGCAGGGTGTGTGTGTGTGTGTGTGTGTGTGTGTACTTGTACCGTGAAGGGGTTGTCTGCTTTTCCAAACTGCCTTCCTGTTTTCTATTCAGCTTGCTAGAGAGCGTTAGGTCCTAGAAAAAAAAGACATCTTTTATTTTTTTTTTAGGTCAGAGGTCATGTAGAACAGCGCATAGGCAGCTGAAAATTGTTGTTTTGTTGGCTGTGTTTATTATTATATCTATCTATCTATCTATCTATCTATCTATCTATCTATCTATATCTATCTATCTATCTATCTATCTATCTATCTATCTATCTATCTATCCATTTACCTATAGCTAACTTCATTTATTTATTTATTTATTTGTTCATTGGTTTATTTCTTTATCTATTTGTTTATCTATTCATTTGTCTAACTTCGAACTTCCGAATGGAGCTTCCTTAATGGTGGGTGAAAATAATCCATATGCAAAATCTCACCTTTGGTGTGTGTTGTGTGTGTTGTGTGTGTGTGTGTGTGTGTGTGTGTGTGTGTGTGTGTGGGTGTTGTGTGTGTTGTGTGTGTGTTGTTTGTGTATGTGGTGTGTGGTGCACGCGTGCAGGCATGCATGCGTGCGTGCGTGTGTGTGCGTGTGTGTATGTGTGCTCTGGTGTTCCCCCCCCCCCTCTCTCTCTCTCTCTCTCTCTCTCTCTCTCTCTCTCTCTCTCTCTCTCTCTCTCTCTCTCAAAGAAAAACCTCTTTCACTAAAATCACAAAATTATCGTAATACTATTAAAAAAAAACTAACGCAACTGAAAAATGACCCACAGCATGCGTCTGTGCTACGTACTAAGGCTACACACAAAGGTTACATTCTGGCACCCTTTCCTTCCATATATATCACTCTTGCATTCAGACTAAGCGTACCAAGGCATCCACACAAACCAAAAACCATTTTTTGTGAAAGACTAGCCCCCTGACTCAAAAACTCAGGACAATACAAACAAATGTGTGTAGGTTTTAACTTTTATAATTCAGCAAACACTGTTCCCCCCCTCAGTCCTGTGTTGTTTGTTAGCTGCATCACCACACAATTTATACATGCATGGGGTCAACACGTAGGAACACAAGCAATCCTCATTTGATGATCATTCCCCACTTTCTCATCACTAACTAGTGTTAATCTAGGGTCTCAAAACCCCCAAACAAGAGCACAATGCATATTTTCATACTATAAAAAAAAGAAGAATCTGTAACAACCAGGAAACATGTTTCTGATTGGCACTCTACACAAAACAACTACACGACCATGCAAGCTAACACTTATGTGTAACCTAAGAGAAAGGGGGGGGGGGGGAGGTTGGGAGTGTTCCCGATCATTATGCTGACAGTGGACTGCAGCTACTACTATCTTCACCGTACACACACACAGCCAGCGTAATTTCCACCGAACCTATAATTTTCATGCATACAGCGTTAGGCTAATAGCGCGCGGTTGCCGAAGGAACAAGTAGTGCAATTGTGCAACAGTAAAAAGTTTGTTTTCTTCTTTATTATTATTTTTTTTTTTTAATCTCGGACGTGGCACTCTTTGACTTTACTATTGCTTTGGTGAAGTTTTGATGGTCGATTCCATTCTCGGCAGTTGAAGGGGCAGAAACTGTATTCTGAAAGGAGAAGACTAGGAGCCGGAATCGGGATTATCCAGCTGATTTTAATGGTGTGGACCTCTGAGTTAGTTCTGTGTACTGCACAGTAAAGATACTTGCTGTTTTAGGATTATCTAGAAGTTTGTTGTTGTTTTTATATAATCTACTATCCAGTTTGTTATATACTCTAACACATTTATTCTTCATCCTGTGTGAGAAAAAGAAAAGAGGTAAGTTATATTGTGAAGTTTGTTTGTTTGTTTGTTGTTGTGTTGTTGTTGTTTTTTGTGGGGCGTTTTGAGTTTTGTTTTTTGTTGGTTGTTTTCTGGCCACAGCAATACATCCTGTTTGTGTCTGTCTGTCTGTCTGCCTGCCTGCCTGCCTGCCTGCCTGTATGTCTGTCTGTCTGCCTGTCTGTCTGTCTGTCTGTCTGTCTGTCTGTCTCTCTCTCTCTCTCTCTCTCTCTCTCTCATACCTGGAGAGAGAGAGAGAGAGAGAGAGAGAGAGAGAGAGAGAGAGAGAGAGAGAGAGAGAGAGAGAGAGAGTTGTTGTTGTTGTTG
>CM060337.1:44629670-44632170 GCA_030674155.1 Stramonita haemastoma
CCTCTGCTGTTTCGGAGGTCAAAGTCAAACACGACAGACAAACAAACAAACCCATCCCTGAGGAAGATTGCTGACATGCTGTGTGTGTTTTCCTCCTGCCCCCTCCCCTCTCCCCCCAGATGTCTGCTGTCCTGCAGCGCTTTCTGCACAGTCTGGGGATGGATGGACGACTGGTGCTGGCCGTCACGGCCGACCTCTGTGGCCCTGTGGCCGCGGCTGACCTCAGCAACCATCTGTGGATGACCTTCAAGGCCTCACCTCGTCCTGCCCCTCTGCTGACCGCTAACCCAGCTCAGGGACACCAGGCCTCAGGGGTCACCACCGTCCCCACTGTCCCTGCTCCTCATGCTGCTGCTGGGTGCTGGTGCCACAGTGCCCAGTTCTTCAGCTGATGCTATTCCCCTCATTCCTGTGGGTGATGGTGGGCATGAAGGAAGGCAAAAGCTTAATTAAGCTGGCTGTGAAATTTGTGCATAATTTTGAGGGAAAAAAATCTTTGGGATATTGTTATCCTTGAAGTAGCACATGTGATGGAGGAGTGTTCCTCTTTGATGGTGTGTTTTTTTTTTTTTTTTTTAATCTTTGTTCTTTTGTTTGGAACGTGAGCACCAGAGAAGTGTGTGACCACCAGTACTATTATAGCGTTCTTTCTGCTGTTAACTTCTTCGCTTTTCTACGCTTTGAACATCTTGAGTTTATAGAAGCTAAACATAGGTGTGCTACATGTGAACCTCTTGAGTTTATATAAGCTAAACATAGGTGTGCTACATGTGAACCTCTTCAGTTTATAGAAGCTAAGCATAGGTGTGCTACATGTGAACCTCTTGAGTATAAGCTAAACATAGGCGTGCTACATGTGAACCTCTTGAGTATAAGCTAAACATAGGCGTGCTACATGTGAACCTCTTGAGTTTATAGAAGCTAAACATAGGTGTGCTACATGTGAACCTCTTCAGTTTATAGAAGCTAAGCATAGGTGTGCTACATGTGAACCTCTTGAGTATAAGCTAAACATAGGCGTGCTACATGTGAACCTCTTGAGTATAAGCTAAACATAGGTGTGCTACATGTGAACCTCTTGAGTTTATAGAAGCTTAAACATAGGTGTACTACATGTGAACGTCTTGAGTATAAGCTAAACATAGGTGTGCTACATGTGAATCTCTTGACTATAAGCTAAACATAGGTGTGCTACTTGTGAATCTCTTGAGTTTATAGAAGCTAAACATAGGTGTGCTACATGTGAACCTCTTGAGTTATGAGTAAGATAGGTGCTACTAAGCATAGGTGTGCTACATGTGAACCATGTCACAGGCTGCAGCAAAAACCAGCACGAAGAATGGCAGCAGCTTGGATTGTATGTGATAATTCAGACACAAACTGGTGAGCTCAAACACTGCCATTACACACTGTCTTACCCCAGCCCAGCAGAGCCCATCATTCATTCAGTTCGAGGACAACAGGTCTTAGTGCTCAACACATTTTGAAGCTAAAGTTGTTTTATTTTGTTGGTTCGTTTGTTGTTTTTTGGGCGGTTGGTTTTGTTGTTGTTGTTGTTGTTTTTATAGAAAAGTCAGGAACTAACAAGTCTAAAATAAAATCTGCCTGTGGAAGGAAGACATCAGGACTGGTGGTTGTCCTTCTGCAGAAAAAAAAGCTGATCCTTGGAGTCTATAGGCAGGGGAGGGGAGGGGAGGGGAGGGGAGGTGGTCTGAATCAACTCCACCAGGACCAGGCTCCATGGCCGCCTGGGGAACCTCCACAGCTGTCAGTTCCCCCCCCCCCACTTTCACCTCCTCTCAGCTACTAATTGATTCATCCCAGCACAGTTGGGGGGCCAGCCGGTGCTAATCATAGCAGGAACTGACCACACTTGGACAAGGTAAAAGGAAAGGGGCACACTGAATTTAGCACTCTTGACTGAGTGATGTTGGATTTGTGTGCTGTGCCTCCAGAGGATGGACGGATGCTGGCATCCAGGCATTAGCCAGAACAAGAGCTACAAGGGCCAGGCTCCACTCCAGAGGACAGCTCAGGCATTAGCTAGAGCAAGCACTACAAAGGCCAGTCTCCACTCACCTGCAGAGGACGGATGCTTGCATTCAGACATTCGGCATCTCTTGCCTTGTCAGTGAAGAATGCAGCAGAAGCCAGCTGCAGAAACTGTCCGCTCCTTTACACCCTGAACACTCTGCTAAAAGCATGGCAATGCAAGGCAGTAAGACCTGACACCGTGTGTCTGTCAGTACAAGCGCCACTCTCTGCCTCTTTTCGTTAAACTGTGAAGAGTGTGGAGAGCAGTGGACCCTGTGACAGTTCTGTCTACATTGATGAATACACTGTCCTCCTTTATGGTCCAGGGTTTTACCACAGAAACTGTTTTTTTGTTAATACTCTTGCCCCAAAAGGTGTATTACTGAACCACCTCACCGCATAACCGTTTGAATTCATCATATTGTATGTCATAACAAAAACTAACAAGTATGTTGTGTGGGTTTGA
>CM060337.1:44637170-44639670 GCA_030674155.1 Stramonita haemastoma
TTATCCTCGAATAGGCCTAAAATAATTTGCCTTGCCTTGCCTTGCCTTGCCTTGCCTTGCCTTGCTTGCCTTGCTCTCTCTCTCTCTCTCTCTCTCTCTCTCTCTCTCTCTCTCTCTCTCCTCTCTCTCTCTCTCTCTCTCTCTCTCTCTCTCTCTCTCTCCCCCTAGGGAACGGACAGCCTAGTGGTCAGAACATTGCGCTGGCATTTTGACGACCGGGTTCGAGTCCGGTCGAGATTTTTCTTCTGGAGTTAACATCAGTGCTGACTCCACTCTCCCCAAAAGTCCTTCGGATGAGACTATAAACCGAGGCCCCGTGTGCGAACGCACGCAGAACATCTTGCACACACGTCAAATCTTGTTCCACTTTTCGTAAGAGTAGGCCATCGTGTGCCGGTGGGAACAGATGACATTTACAAAACTGCATACACACGGGGACTGGATGTAAAAAAAAGCACAAGAGTGCTTATTCCATTATCCTCGATATAAATGAATAAATCAAATCAAATCAAATCCCTCTCTCTCCCCTCCTCTCTGTGCTGTTCTTTATTTTCTTTCTTGAGTAATATATATATTACAATTATATTATATATAATATATATCTTGTATTTATCATATTTTAAATTATACTTCTAATGTTGTTTTCTCAAATGTTATAACTCATGCATAATGCTTGTAATCAAAGAATACACTTTATCAGAATCTTAGACTTTGTGCTACATTGTGTGCGTGCGTATGCATGCGTGCGTGCGTGCGTGCGTGCGCCTGAGTGTGTATAATAATGTGTGTTTGCATGTGTGTGTTCGTGTGTGTATATATGTGTGCGTGCATGCGCGTGTGTGTGTGTGTGTCGGGGGGTCTCACAGCATGTGTATATATGTGTGCGTGCATGCATGTGACAGTGTATGTATGTGCGCGTGTGTGTGTAGGCCTATACGTGTGTGTGTGTATGCGTGTGCGTGCGTGTGTGTGTATGTTTGTGTGCATGGATTGGGGGGGGATACAAACCTTCGACATTTTGAAATCTCTCTCTCTCTTTCTCTCTCTCCTCTCCTCTCCTCTCCTCTCACACACACATACACACACACTCACTAACACACACACACACACTCACATACACACACAAACACACACACACACACACACACACACACAACACACACACACACACACACACACACACACACACACACACACACAGAGGAGATCAAGTTATTTATTTTCCTTTTCTTTTTTAACTGCTGTGATATAGTCTATACCCAGACCAAACTGATGATCAATAACGCTAAGGGCATCATCACTTAGACCTATATCAGGGTCAATGACCAGAAGCTGGAAATGGTTCAAAGCTTCAAGTACTTGGGAGCCGTTGTATCAGACCAGGGTCCAAGCCAGAGGTAGTATGCAGGATTACACAAACAATAACAGCACTGTCAAAACTGAACACCATCTGGAAAGATCAAAATATTTCACTCAACTCCAAGATCAGACTAATGCCGATGATGACTCCTGTTCCGCTTTTCGTAAGAGTGGGCCATTGTGTGCCTGGTGGGAACAGATGACATTTACAAAATTGTATACACACGGGACTGGATGTGAAAAAGCTCAAGAGTGCTTATCCCATTATCTTCGATATATATAAAAGAATAAAATATATTTTAAAAAATGATGACGATGATGATGATGATGATGAAGAAAAGAACAAGAACAGAACAAGAAGTTGAATACAAACACGTGTTTCAGTGAAGAAGAAGAAGAAGTTGAAGAAGAAGAAGAAGAAGAAGAAGTTGAAACATGAAGAAGAAGAAGTTGAAGAAGAAGAAGTTGAAGAAGCAGAAGAAGAAGTTGAAGAAGAAGAAGAAGAAGAAAGGAAGAAGAAAAAAGAGAAGTTTAAGAAGAATAAGACGAAAAGAAGAAAAGGAACAAGAAAAGAGAAAAGAGAAGAAGAAACAACAACAAAACAAACCAACAAGTTGAAGAGGAAGAGAACAACAACAACAACAAGTTAAACAAGAGAAGAAGAAGAAGAAGAAGAAACAAATAAGAAGAAGAAGAAGAAGAAACAAGAAGAAGAATAAAACAAAAAAATGAAGAAAGAGAAGAAACAACAAACAACACACAGCAACAACAACATGTAGCCCCAAACTGAAGTCCTGGGTTGGAATGTTAGTTGAGCAGCGCCTGATGAGATAAGATAATTAAGCCTGGGTTGCTTTTTTCACAATCTCTTATTTCAGCTCGTAGGAGCAACAGATATGCCACTGTCGTCTCTTTCTCTTCGTCTTTCTCTCGTCTCTTTCTCTTGTTCTGTGTGTGATGTGTGTGTGTGTGTGTGTGTTGTGTGTGCGTGGTGGTGCGTGTGTGTGTGTTCTGTGTGCGTGCGTGTGTGTGTGTGTGTGTGTTTTCTGTTGCGTGCGCGTGTGTGTGTGCGTGTGTGGTGTGTGTGTTAGTGTGCGTGCGTGCGTGTGTGTGTGCTGTATGTGTGTGTGTGTTGCGTCGC
>CM060337.1:44644670-44662170 GCA_030674155.1 Stramonita haemastoma
CACTGAGTCAAGAGTGCTCTATTTAGTGCTCTCTTTCTTTTTACCTGGTCCAAGTGTGGTCAGTTCCTGCTATAATTAGCACCAGCTGGCCCCCATCAGGGTTGTGATGGGACAGATTAATTGTTAGCTGAGAGGAGAGGTCTGAAAGTGGGGAAAATGACAGCTGTGAAAAGGGTATGCTTCAGTGCATAATGCCTCTATTAAGTGAAACCAAATGATAAGCTTCAGTGCATAATGCCTCTATTAAGTGAAACCAAATGGTATGCTTCAGTGCATGTTTCTATAAAGTGAAACCAAAGGGTATACTTCAGTGCATAATGCCTTAGGTAAGTGAAATCCAAGGGTATGTTTCAGTGCATAATGCCTCTAGAAAGAGACACCAAAGGGTATGCTTCAGTGCATAATATCCTCTAGCTTACATAAGTGAACCTCAAGGGTATGCGTCAATGCATAATGCCTTACATAAGTGAAACCAGAGGTTATGGGACACCTTTACCTTTACCTCTTTTTTTTACCAGGTGTACAGCAAGGGCTTCGCCTTCCTCTTCTATCTGTTCCTGCTGCTGGCGGTGTGCTGTGTGCTGGACCTGCTCACCTTCCTCAGCCGTCTGGCCATCCCGGGTCTGCGGGACCTCAGCCTCAAACGTTACCTGGCCGTCAGTGAGCCGCCCATGGACCCCCAGGTGAGAGAGAACAGGTCCCTCAGTGCAGGCATAGGGCTTTGTGACATGGCCCAAGCTGACTGTAGAGGAGTTTCACAATAGGCACAGAAAAGCAGAGAACGAAATTTTATATATATATATATATATATATATATATATATATATATATATATATATATATATATATATATGTATATATATGTATATATATATATATATATATAAAAGATATCTAAAGGTAAAAAAAGTAAAGGTGTCCCATGATCTAGGCAGTCATAGGGGAGAGAGGCATCAGAGACCTCAGCTTCTCAAGGGGCCAGCATATTGAGGGCGGTGCCCATCTCCTCTCCCTGCTGCTTTACCTTCCCTGACCCTAAAGAGGGCAGGTACCAATTTACAGCTGGGTGAACTGGGGAACTGCACTGAAACCAAGGTGCGCAAATGGTCATCCATCTAACTGGTTACCAGGGTGGATGCTGCTTGACATTGTCTTGAGGAAAGGGAGTGCTCTGACTTCTGAACTATCCCGTCCCCATACAAAACACACAGAAAAGCAGAGAATGAAATGATAGGACTAAATAGCCAATAAATTGGGTTGTGCGTGTATTTAATTAAGCTCTCCTCATGTCTTTAGATATTTGTTAGGCTGAAGATATAAGCCAGGAACAATATCAACATTTTGATTAATGTTTTCTAGCTGAGTTAGGTCAAACATCATCTATCATCATCATCATCATCATATCATCATCATCATCATCATCATCATCATCATATAATGATGATGATGATGATGATGATAAATAGAATGTAAACAGTGCTATATCTTGATTAAAAAATTTTAAAAATGAATCAAAGTGCTTGCATTCAACCTATTCTTACACATGCAATCAAGAACACTTGATAGTTTTAACAAATTCAAATGTACACACACACACACACACACACACACACACACACACACACACACACACACACACACACACCACACACACACACACACACACACATTTAAAGGTTATACACTTTGGCAGGGTGGTGGAAATTTCGGCTGTTGAAAGCAGGGACATATATCATGATATATGAGATGAAAACAGGAAGGGGAAAAGTTAAGCTGTGAAATAAATATGCCCTGAGGCTGGGTTTAAAAGTGTGGTAAGTAGGCTTTTGAGGAAGGGAGAGAGGGAGGTCACACCCTAGACTGATGAACCAGAACTAGAAAAATAGCTGGGCCAAGGTGAATCAGTTGAATCTAGGTATTTATTTATTTATATATTATTTATTTATTTATTTTATTTATTTATTTATTTATTCTTTTATATCGAGGATAACAGAATAAGCAATCATGTGCTTTTTTTCATCCGGTACCCGTGTGTATGCAGTTTTTGTAAATATTGTCATCTGTTCCCACCGGCACACGATGGCCTACTCTTACGAAAAGCAGAACAGGATTTAACGTGTGCGCAAGATGTTCTGCGCGCGTTCACACACGGGGCCTCGGTTTAAAGTCTCATCCAATGACTTTTGGGGAGAGTGGAGTCAGCACTGATGTTAACTCCAGGAGAAAAATTTCCTCGAACCCCGGTCGTCAAATTGCCAGCGCAATGTTCTGACCACTAGGCTATCCGTCCCCCGTAGGTATCATTAAAAGAGTGACGGTTGGTGGCCAAAGTGTGGATTGGTTGAATTTAAGCATCAGTCATAATCTGATTATCAATCAGTCTTCTCACCTAGATAGAGTAGGAGGGTTAAAGTTGAATGCTTTTAGTTTATCTTGACCTTCTGACACTCCACTTTATCTCAGATTCAGTATGAGAGGGCCATACTGACCAGACTGTACATACACGTTGACTGAAAAAAGGTGGCGCTGCTCTTGTGGCAGCGCGCTCTTACAGGGGAGAGCAGCCGGAATTTCACATAGAGAAATCTGCTGTTGACTTAAAGTGGTATTATTGATTGAATCAAAAATATTTGAAGGTCAACACTAGCCGGAAAAATATTTGTCACTCTGTAAACTGAAGGGAGTGGTTGTAAGGATACCTTCGGCAGTTTTCTTCCAGACGTTTCAACTTACTCAAATTTGCTAGTAAAAAAAATATTCTAAAGTTACTTATTGTCTTTGGCTTGGGTTAAAAATTTTTTTTTTTAAACATGTTTGGTTTGGTTTGCTTTGCTTGGTTGGCTGGCTGGCTGGTTGATAGGTTGGTTGGTGGGTTGGTTTGTGGGGGCTGGTTGACACACCATAGTTAATTTTTTTCCTTGCCATAACAAAACATATGCCAACATGTGCTTCCATCCCCAAGGAAGGTTGCTGACATGCTGTGTGTGTTTTCCTCCTCCCCTCCCTCCCCTCCCCCAGATGTCTGCTGTCCTGCAGCGCTTTCTGCACAGTCTGGGGATGGATGGACGCTGGTGCTGGCCGTCACGGCCGACCTCTGTGGCCCTGTGGCCGCGGCTGACCTCAGCAACCATCTGTGGATGACCTTCAAGGCCTCGCCTCGTCCTGCCCCTCTGCTGACCGCTGACCCAGCTCAGGGACACCAGGCCTCAGGGGTCACCACTGTCCCTGCTCTGCTCTGCTGTGGTGGTGCTGCTGCCACGAAGCCGAGTTCCCTCAGCAAAGCCTGAAGCTGTTCCTCTCATCCCTGTGGGGAAAGGTGGGGGGGAAGGGGATGGCTTGATAGATGAGTGTGGTTGATTTGGATAGTGGTCTGGTGACATGTCCTAGCTAGGCGTGGATTTTGTCCACTTATGTGACAAGTATGGAAATTTGCTTACTGATACATAAAGTGGTCTTTCTCTTTCCCTTCCAAAATGGACTGCCTTTTATTATGGCTAATTTAGAGGAAGGACTGCTGCTCTTCCATGTTGTTCTATGCGCCATCTTTTATCTGTGCATTTTCTTCAAACTTCTTAATGCATTTTGTGCATTTTTGGTTTCAAAGGCGAATCAAATCTTGAAATCTTAAAATCTTCCTTTCGTTCCCCCTAATTCTTTGACCATTATTCATTTTGAATTAATGTTGTCGTTTTGTACACCATATCTGCAAACTGTAACATCAAAGTGCCTTTACAGAATGTACACCCTGCTGCATGCACAGATTCCTCCCATCCTCATAGATGATGGCACCCAGGTACTTTTAGTCAGCTTGCAAGCAGTACCCTGTGAGGATTGATAAAAAGCTACCGGTGATTTCAAGACCTGCAGAGACATCCTCAAGTGGGGTGGCAAGTCTGAGAGCAAACAGACCAGTGTGTAAAGATACCACATCAGTAGGAAGACAACTTTCACACTACTACCACATGCACTGGTTCTTTTTCCCTGTTTCTGAATGCATGGGATGGCACTGTAATAGCAGACCTACAGAGAATTCAAGCATGGACATGTATGTTGAGAATTTTCTTCTTCTTCTTTTCTTCTTCTTTTCTCTTCTTCTTCTTCTTCTTCTTCTTCGTGTGTCTTCTCTCTTCTTCTTCATTCTTCTTCTTCCTCTTCTTCTCTTCTTTCCTTGACATGTTTGAGATAGTGCCAACTTCTTCAGAGCCACAGACTGCTATGAAGACCTCCCCACAATCTCCAAGAAAAAGAAAACTAGAAATGGCATGGGCATTATTTAACAAGACCAGACAGCCTTCCAAAAGATCGGAAAGCCCAGGTGACTTAGCATGCTAGGGACAGTGAAAAATAATAGCATCTGTCTTCAAGCATTTTGCAACCAGATTACAGGGAATGAGGAGGAGAGGGAGAAGAGTAGAGGAAGAATGACGAGATAAGGAGGGAGAGGAGAAGGGGAGAAGGAGGAGGGGAGAGGAGGAGGAGGAAGGAGAGAGAGGGGAGATGGATGAGAGAGGATGGGGAGAAGGAGGAGGGGGAGGAGGAGGAGGGGATTATGGACATATTAAAGTGGCTTGTTTTTATAGTTATGACCTCTTGTTTATATCATGATTATGATGTTTATACGTCAGATTTCTTTTCAGATGTTGCCCATGTTGAATGAATTTCTTTTTCCATTTGGAACTCCCTGCTAGAGTACACAAGTTGTTCACAATTCTTGAGTAGGCAGTCTGCCATGTGTGCAGGAACCACAAAATGGCATGAACTTGACCTCAACCTTCACTTTGCTCAATCTTCATTTTTAGTTTGTTTTATGTTTGTTTTTCTGTTTATCCCATTGTAGTTAGGCATCATGCAATTCTATCTCTTGGACACCTTCCATTAATAATTATCAACCACAATCCCACCTATGACCATTTTTTTGGTAACACATGTTGTAGCCAAATGTCCTTAGTTTTCATAACAAAATGTTAGTATGTTTAGATTTGTAAATCTTGATTTTCACCCTTTGAAAACAGACCAATTTAACACCACATGTTTCAGTTTAACCTCCTTTATCCTTTTCAGTACAAATATGCAGGTTACAGAACTCAGGGAACTGTTCAGCTTTGCACACGATTTTTTTTGTCAAGCAATCAGAAACATTATCCCTGTATTTCATTCCAAAATATTGGCAAAATATCTATCATTATGTCTTTTCAATATTCTGATGCTATCTTCTCCTTGGCTGACATAACAACAGGCTTTCATCCATAAACAGGACATCATATTACAATTGGCATATTTCCTGAAGTCGAAAAGGTGCCTATAAAAGTTGTTAAAATTTAAGTTGTCTGAGCCTAAGCTCATCAGCGTGCTTATCCTGGTTTCTGTGGTTTAAGCAATAGAGTCATGCTCCCCCTGGATAGGCGCCAGTCTATGCAGAGTTAACCCCCTAACTCAAGGTTGACCTTTTCACTGGTGGGTGAAGAAGCCGTAAATGCTTTCCAAGGGCAAACGCACAGCGAAAGTGGATCGACCTGCACCTTTAATTAAGTCCACCCTAACCACACTACGCGGCGGCTGTTACAGTTTGGTTTTGTTCTCCTCCCTAGCTCGAGCTCACTCATGTGATTGGCCGACCGCCCCCCCTCCCCACACACACAATAAAAGGTAGCTGCCTTCCAACTTCGGGGACATAGTTAGGAATGGAAATAACCATTGTTGCCTGTTGGGAGACGACCTCCCAGCGCTTGACGTGTGTCACAAGTCTGTAAACACAAATAACTTGTGTGCGTAATAATGATGGAGCAGAGATGCTGAGGGCACTGGTGCTGTCACTCTGTCCCTCCCACTGCTGCCCAAAATGTTGAAAACTCCCTCCCTTCCTCCCTACTCATGCTCTCCCAAAAGTCTTTCCCATGAGACTTTAAACCGAGGCCCCTGTGCGAACGCAGCAGAACATCTTGCAGCTTGGGCACACGTTAAATCCTGTTCCGCTTTTTGTAAGAGTAGGCCATCGTGTGCCGGTGGGAACAGATTACATTTACAAAACTGCATACACACGGGGACTGGATGTAAAAAAAAAAGCACATAGATGCTTATTCCATGATCCTCGATATAAAAGAATAAATAAATCAAATCAAATCATCTCCCAATTCCTGTTTATCAAGAAGAAAGAGCCTTATTATATATATATATATATATATATATATATATAATATATATATATATATATATATATATTTTTTAATTTATTTATTTTATTTATTTATTTTTTGTACTATTTGTGTTACAGAGCTACATTATGTTATGTTTTTTGTACTATTTGGTGCTTACAGAGCATTATTGCTTATTGTTTTTTGGTTATTGGTGCTTACAGTTTAATTATGTTTGTTTTGTATTACTTTTCTTTTTGGGGGGTGGGGTGAGGGTGGTGGGTTAAAGTATAATTATTTATGTTTTTGGTTGCTACACTGATGACAGCTTTATCGGTTTTTTTTTTTGGGGTGGGACTGTGCCGCACTCAGCGTAATTGAGGGACAAGTTATTTAAAGTTAAGTCTGTCCCGAGCCTAAGGCTCATCAGGCCGGTGCTTATCCCGGTTTCTGTGGCCTTAAGCAACTGAGAGTCATAGACTCCCCCCTGGATAGGACGCCAGTCTATCGCAGGGTTAACCCCCAACACAAGGTTGGTACCCCTTTTACTCCTGGGTGGGGTGGGAAAATAGCCCTAAAGTGCCTTTCCAAGGGCACAACGCCATAGCCGAAAGCTGGGATCGAACCCGCAACCTTTAGATTACAGTCCAACGCCCTAACCACTAGACTACAGCGGCGGCAATCTGAGGACAATGCTTCAATAATGTTAATGGAGGGTGTGCTTGAGTTCTGAGGTCCGATAGTCTTAGCGTCTTGTGTCTATTGTCGCCATGATTGCATTCATCTCAACCTTATTCTTAGTTCTGTTCAACAAGAAATATTGCATGGTGTGCGTTGCGCCTAAAATCGCCGCCATTCCATCTCTGGGGGTGGCCTTTTTTTCATTTTTCTGTCTCATCTCTGTCTTTGTGATTGGTTCCCGCTCTTCTATGTGCCTTTCTGTCTCTCTCCGTCTCTTTCTCTCTTCTATTCCCTCTGTCTCTGTCTCTCTTCTCTTCTTTCCCTCTGTCTCTGTCTGTCTGTCTCTGCCTCTGTCTCTCTCCTGTTTTGGTAGGGTCTCTTTTTTTTAATTCTTTCTCTATTCCCTAATCAGGGCAAGGGCCTGACGAAAAAAAAGTATGTAAATGCTTACTCTGTTACCCTTGAAAAATAAAGATTATTCATTCATTCATTCATTCTCTCTCTCTTCTTCCCTGTGTCTGTCTTGTCTGTCTCTGCCTCTGCCTGTCTGTCTGTCTGTCTCTCTCCCCCCCTCTCTCTCTTATTATGATGTGTCTTTATTGGTTCATTTTATTATCATATTATGCCTAAGTGACACTTTTTTTTTCGTGGAACAGGGAAGAAAGGTCGAGGCTGGGAATTAAACCCAGAACCTCAGGGTTTACTTGTTAAGCAGTTGAACGTCTACCTTCCTTCTTATTTCTGTTTATGTATATCTGTGTATACATTGCCGGTGCATGCTTTGTTTGTGGTGTTGTGTGTGTTGGTGTTTGTGTGTTGTGTGTGTGTTGTGTGTGTGTGTGTGTTGTGTGTGTGTGTGTGTGTGATGTGTGTGTGTATGTGTGTGTGTTGTGTGTGTGTGTGTGTGTTGTGTGTGTGTGTGTGTGTGTGTGTGTGTGTGTGTGTGTGTGTGTGTGTGTGTGTGTGTACACAAAACTGGTTTTGACAAAAACCTAGATCTCCTAAGATTGCAGTTTGCTTTTTTGTATTCTGAAAATATCATTGATGTTGTAGCAGTAATCCTCGTAATTTTACTCATCGCGCGCGCGCCGCCACACACACACACACAAACACACACACACTCATGCACGCACGCACGCACTCACACACACACACATAACACGCGCGCACTCATACGCGCGCGTGAGCACACAAATAAAATAATTGTTACGTCTCTTCTTCTTTTCTCTCTCTCTCTCTCTCTCTCTCTCTCTCTCTCTCTCTCTCTCTCTCTCTCTCTCTCTCTCATAATTATATATATATATATATATATATATATATATATATATCGATATCACGCACACAACCCACGCACGCACACACATACACACATGCTTGCATGCAGCACGCGCACATGTTCGCGCTCGCGCCCACAACGTCAGCAATGAAGTTTTGTAAGATAGTTCCGCCCACTGTGTGCATGACATGCATACCATGACATTGGGTTTGCATTATTTTGTATCAAAGGATGGTTTTGCATTATGTTGTTTTTTATCAAAAGAGTATAACATTGCATATTTTTTTGGTACAGGCATACTATGACTATGGTTTTGCATTATTGTTGTTTTTATCAAACCAGTATAACATTGCATATTTTTTGGGACAGGCATCCTATGACATTATTGATTTTGCATTATTGTTGTTTTTATCAAACAGTATAAATTGCAATTTGTTTTGTACAGGCATACTATGACATTATTGGTTTCCATTATTGTTTTATCAAACAAGTAGTATATGCATTTTGTTTTGTACAGGCATCTATGACATTATTGGTTTTGCATTATTGTTTTATCAAACCAGTACACATTGATTTTTTTATATAATTGGTAAAGGCATTATATGATACATAGTTTTGGATTATTTATTATTATGTTTTTATCAAACAGTATAACATTGCATATTTTTTGTACAGGCATGCTATGATATTATTGGTTTTGCATTATTGTTTTATCAAAGCAGTATAACATTGCATATTTTTTTGTACAGGCATGCTATGACATTATTGGTTTTCCATTATTGTTTTTATCAAACCAGTATAAATTGCATATTTTTTTGTACGGGCATGCTATGACATTATTGGTTTTGCATTATTGTTTTTATGAAACAGTATAACATTGCATATTTTTTGTATAGCATGCTATGACATTCTGGTTTTGCATTATTGTTATTGTTTATCAAAGCAGTATAACATTGCATATTTGTTTTGTACAGGCATGCTATGACATTATTGGTTTTGCATTATTGTTTTATCAAAGCAGTATAACAGTGCATATTTTTTGTTCATGCATGCTATGATATTATTGGTTTTGCTTCTTTTTTTTTTATCAAAGCATATAAGCTATAATAGTGCATATTTTTTCTTAAATAGACATTGAATACAAATTTTTAAAAACCTTCACCAAGTCTGACCTTGTATATAAGTGTGCGTGTGCGTGCGTGTGTGCGTGCGTGCGTGTGTGTGTGTGTGTGTGCCTCTGTGTGTGTGTGCCTGTGTGTGTGCCTGTGTGCGTGAGTGCGTGCGGCATGCGTGTGTGTGTTGTGTGTGTGTAAGTGTGTGTGTGTGTGCGCCACGCGTGCGTGTGTGCGTGCATGCGTGTGTGTTTGTGCGCGTGTGCGTGAGTGCGGGTATGTATGTGTGTGTGTGGGTATATGTGTGTGTGTGCGCGCGCGCACGCGCATAACTCAAACCCACGCTCTTCAGATCCCAAATATCCCAAAGTCGGAATACCACTACCTAAAAGATTGGGGGAGGGAGGTGTGTGTGTGGTGTGTGTGTGTGTGTGTGTGTGTGTGTGTGTGTGTGTGTGTGTGTGTGGAGGGGAGGGGGGTTACGGTTGCATACACAGAAGTCTCGCCATTAGTGAACCTTGCTGTTCTACGTGAGGAACAGGCGGGGGTGGGGGGGGGGGGGGAATCAGAAATACATGTACAACTCTTAAGCACTGAAAACATCCAAAAGAAACGCTTATCAACACTTTCAATATTATATGTATGTAACATGTATGTATATTATATATGTATTATATATATTATATATATATATATATATATTATTTAAATATATACATACATAAAATATGCACAAACATACATACATTCATAGCATACATACATACATACAACATACATACATACATACAATACATACATACATACATACATACATACATACATACATACATACATAACATCAATGATGGCATCAATACAGATCATTATATAGCAGCGGAACATATTCTTCAGACACTGGAGATACTGAAAGAGTTTATCTCTGTCATGGCTTCTTATATAAAGGTATGGACATTCAACATTCGACAACAAGTTATTTGTAACATTTTGAGTAGCAAGATCCTGTTATAAAGAGAAGAAGAAGAAGAGAGGAGGAGGAGGATGAATAAAGAAAGAAAGGAAGATAAAGAGCAGGAAACAAGAAGAAAAAAAGAAAAGTAAAGGACAGAAAAGAAAAACAGAAAAAAAAGTTTCATGGGACTCCTTAAAGTAGGCTATGACAATTCATTTTATATGAAACACTAACCCCTCATACCTATGACCATGTATATATAATGCACACATCCAAACTCACCCCTCCATCCATCCCTTCCTCTCCTCCTCTCTCTCTCTCTCTCTCTCTCTCTCTCTCTCTCTCCTCCCTTCTCTCTCTCTCCTCACTCTCTCTCTCCTTCCCCTCTCTCCACTGAGATATCCCATCCCCATAAAAAAGCACATGAGTGCTTATTCCATTATTCTCGATATAAAAGACTAAAGAAAAGAAAGAAGAAAAGTTCTCTGTCCGTGTTGACCTTTTCCGGCCTTGCACAACTGACCCACCGAAATGTCCTGATGGACACACAACACACACACACACACACACACACACACACACACACCACACACACACACAGCACACGCACGCATGCACGCACTTACACACAACACACGCACACACACACTAACACACACACACGCGCGCCGCACTACACTACACATCACACACTACACCGACACACACTACACACACACACCACATACACAACACACACACACACACACACACACACACACACACACACACACACACACACACACACACACACACACACACACACACACCACACACAAACAGGATTCGGTTTTATGCAAACAGGATTGTTGTAGCCGTGTCGCACCAAATAAACCATCCAGTATGGAAGATGTAGCGTGTGTAAAGATCTGAAACCCCGAATGTTCTAACAAAGAAAGGTTTTTTTTTTTGTGTGTTTTTTTTACAAGGTAACAGATATCCCCCCTTAGACAGTACCTTGCAGTGTTGTTTTTTGTCCAAGGGGGAAGAGAGGGAGGCAGACCGAGGAAGAGATGGGGTGTCGGAGTCGGCGAATGGACAGGCCTAGAACTCAGCAAAATTTTGAGAAAGGCAGAACAGGAGAGAGAATGGAGAAAATTTGTTGTCAAGTCTTCAGGGGTGCCCCCACGGTCACCAGACTAAGGGATGGATAGATAGATAGATAGATAGATAGATAGATAGATAGATAGATAGATAGACAGACAGACAGACAGACAGATAGATAGATAGATAGATAGATAGATAGATAGATAGATAGATAGATAGATAGATAGATAGATAGATAGATAGATAGATAGATAGATAGATAGATAGATATTGCAAGGCCATATTCAATGATCGATGATGTCAGTTTAGATGCCTTTCGTCATGAGCTCGACTGTGGTTGGGTAGTTTTATTTTATTTTTTTTATCTATTCTTTTATACCGAGGATAATGGAATAAGCACTCATGTGCTTTTTTACATTCAGTCCCCGTGTGCATGCAATATTGTAAATCTTGCCATCTGTTCCCACCGGCACACAATGGCCTACTCTTGCGAAAAGTGGAACAGGATTTAACGTGTGCGCAAAATGTTTTGCGTGCGTTCGCACACGGGGCCTCGGTTTATAGTCTCATCCAAAGGACTTTGGGGGAGTGGAGTTTGCACTGATGTTAACTCAGGAGAAAAATCGCCTCGAACGGGAATCGAACCCGGGTAGCGAACACACCTGCTCAGAAAGCAAAAAGTCCTGGTTCCGAAGTGTGTGGTGGTTCCATCCCCGTTTTCGCCCGCAACTCAGAGGAGGCAGCTGCTGTTTCGGAAACGGGGCAGAACTTTAATTAAAGTGGAGATGCATTGCCCACGGCACATCCCCAACTCTCTCGGCCAAGAGGGCATAAGGACAGCGGTTGGAGATGTTCTCCAAAGGCCAACTAGCCCCCTGGGCTGCAGCACATAAGGACTGTGTAAGTAAAGTCTCCTAGTCAAAGAGTCAGAGTCGATGGCTAAAGACTAAGCTGTAAAGTGGAATTCCATGAGTGGGAAAGAAAGCCACTGATCATACAGCCTCTCACTTTGCTGTTGCCCCCAGCATCAAATACTTAGACTGTTGTTAAACGCCTGACAAGTCAGGCCCAGAGCATCTGACTTCAGCATGGGAGGGAATTGTATTTCAAACTCTTTCTGGAAAAAAAGGTAAGGAGAATATACCAAGAAGGCAGAAAATAGACAAAATGGCTATTACATAAAGAACAGAAACAAGGCAGAGAAAGAGAGGGATAGAAAAGAGGGAATTCCTAGCAAAGAATTTCCTGATGATGGAGATGTTATGAATTTGCTGCTGTCAGGTCTCTGGCATCCAACAGGGGAAGTGATACTAGATACCAATAATATATATAAATAACAATATATAAATATAATAATATAATATATATATATATATATATATATATTTGTGTGTGTGTAGTGTGTGTGTGTGTGTGTGTGTGTGTGTGTGTGTGTGTGGTGTGTGTGTGTGTGAAGGCAAAAAAAGATATATAAAATAGAATAACATCAAATTGAAACAGCCTTCCAACCAGCAAAGCTGTTATGAATTCATGATCAGCCTACTATCAATGAAATTTTTTTGTTACAATATTTTCATGTAACATGTCCTTATCAGTACACAATATCTTGATAAATTCTTATTCTTGTACGTCATTACATAAGACACCTTTTGACATTAATTCCTTCTCATAATCCACAAACTGCGCATCACAAGCCATTGCTCCAGGCACTACTGTCGTTTGGTTCCGTACAGATTGCTCAAGGACTCTATCCGATTTGGAAACTGCAACATCCGGAACTGCGTGCGCATCCTTTCTTTCTTGTGTATATATTCAGCAGGTGTGTGGATCCTTGTGGTTATCAACACAGCCCATGTGGTGTTCTTGACCCCAGCAGAAGCTTCAACAAGTGAACTGTGGAACATCCCCGCTGGAATTGTTCTTGCAGTGCAGAAAGTTGGGAGGGAATAGCTGAACCTGACAACTTAACTCTGACAATTGTGGGAAGAGGTCTGAGTTGTCTTAAAGTCTGTACAACCTTCACACTCAGTTTCTGATTCAGGAAACCAAAGGTAAACAGTCTGTCTGTCTGTCTGTCTGTCTGTTTGTCTGTCTGACTCTCTCTCTCTGTCTCTCTCTCTCCTCTGCTTATTCATTATCCTCGAAATAAAAGAATTTCCATTCTTGCCTTGCCTTGCCTTGCTTGTCTTGCCCTTGCCTTGCTTCTTGCCTCTAGTCCTTTGCCTTGCCTCTCTCTCTCTCTCTTCCTCTCTCTCTCTCTCTCTCTCTCTCTCTCTCTCTCTCTCTCTCTCTCTCTCTCTCTCTCTCTCTCTCTCTCTCTCTCTCTCTCTCTCTCTTTGTTTTTTTTTTTTGTTTGTTTGGTTTTTGTTGTTGTTTTCTTTTTCTTCTTTTTTCTTTCTTTCTCCCCTTTTTTCAAAATGTTATGTCTTATATAACTTATCTTGCTGATAGATGGTGGTGGATTAATGTTTCAAGTCATTTAACCTATCATATTCTCATGTTTACTCTTCAATTATTGCGCTTTTTTAATTATTCAAATCAAAATCATCATTGATTCTTACTGCTTATTTTCGTTTCTGAATGAGTGCCTTTTCATATCATTACCTTATTATTGTATCTCTGTCTTATTTCTTACCTGTTGTTTGATACTCATGATTTCTTGCTCTTGGTATTTGGATTATTCTAATTGTTCCTGTTTAATTCGAGGTTATCTTTTTATCTTGATGTTATCCCTGAAAAGGGCGGGGACTAGATGTAAAAAAGCACAAGGGTGCTTATCTATTATCCTCGAATAAAAGAATTTGCCTTGCCTTGCTCCTTGCCTTGCCTTGCCTCTCTCTCTCTCTCTCTCTCTCTCTCTCTCTCTCTCTCTCTCTCTCTCTCTCTCTCTCTCTCTCTCTCTCTCTCTCTCTCTTGCCTTGCCTTGCCCTCTCTCTCTCAGTCAATCAATCAATCAATCAATCGATCAATCAATCAATCAATCAATCAATGAATGTTTAATTTGATCTTGTCCACTGTCCCCCACTATAGTATAGCGCGTTGCTGCAAAACCATAGCTTGTTTGTCAAGTGGAATTGTCATTTCTTGTTTTGTTTTGGTTTGGGTTTTTTTGTTGTTGTTGTTGCTGCTTTTTGGGTTTTTTTTGTTTTGTTTTTTTTTGGGGGGAGGGGGGAGCTGTTGTTGTTGCTTGTTTTTTCCCCCTCCACCTTCCCCCGCTTCCCCTTTTTCAATTTGCTATCACGTTAACCCCAACACACATACACACACACACACACAGACGCACGCGCGCGCGCGCGCGCGCACACACACACACACAGACGCACGCGCGCGCGCGCGCGCACACACACACACACACACACCACACGACGCACCGCGCCGCACATACACACACAGAGACACAGACACAGACAGACAGACAGACAGACAGACAGACAGACAGACAGACACACACACACACACACACACACACACACACACACACACACACACACAACACACACACCACACGAGGACTTGATTTTTTGTGTGTGTTTTTTTTAAGCACATGAAGGCTTATTCTATTATCCTCAACATAAAAGAATAAAATCACACACACACACACACACACACACACACACACACACCACACACACACACACACACACACACACACACACAGAGAGAGAGAGAGAGAGAGAGAGAGAGAGAGAGAGAGAGAGAGAGAGAGAGAGAGGAGAGAGAGAGATTGATTCATAAACATAGCTGTATCGATAAATGAGTGATTGTTGACGAAACATGATCAGAACCCAAATAATGGTGATTGCATGCGGGTGGTACAGGGAGACTGGTAATGTACATCCCGTGGCGCCGCGACAAATGTTGGGTAGAGAACCTCCTGTCACTATGGACGCCTGTTCTCTTGGCTTTTCTGGCTGTGACGTCACTGGTGCTGCGTTACGTCAGAGACCCTATTTCGTGTCACTACATCTACCCTCAGGCCAGTGACTATTTCACCGGGTACTGCTTTCAAGAAACGTCTCTTCTCATGCGAAGTGATGAGGTAAGGGAAAAGGGTGGGGAAGAATTCTGACAACTTTGAGGCTTGTTTTTTTTCTCTCCATTTTTCCTGAAAAGTTTAATAAAAAATAAAATGATGATGATGATGATGATGATGATGATGTATAATAATAATAATAATAATAAGAAGAAGAAGAAGAAGAAGAAGAAGAAGAAGAAGAAGAAGAAGAATGATGATGATGATGATGATGATGATGATGATAATACATGGAACTTATGTAGCCCTATATCTTGCAAAAACAAATCAAAGCGCTTGCATTTGACCTATACAACACACAAGCAATCAATGACAATTAATGGTTTTAGCAAATTCTGTGTTTGCGTTTGTATTATTACACGATAGTATAATAATTTTGATGTAATTGATGTTTTTGTTTTTTTCTTAAAGGCACTTGAGGCAGGCAACAAGCACGCTTTCTTTAGGGCTGCAGACAGGTTTACACACACACACGCGCGCGCGCGCGCGCGCGCGTGCGCGCATGCACGCACACACAGCATGCACACACACACACACACACACACACACATACACACACAAGAGAGAGAGAGAGAGAGAGAGAGAGAGAGAGAGAGAGAGAGAGAGAGAGAGAGAGAGGAGAATTGATAGTTTTTGAAAGGATATAAAGAATGAATTGTACTTTCACCAGGTTGAAGGTTAGTTTGGTGGTTTTGTGTGTTTTTGTTTGTTCGTTTCTTTCTTTCTTTTGTTCATCCCTGCACAGTTAGTTGCATGTGGGTGATTGATATAATGTGTGATTTTTGTAAAGGGTGTAGTTTCTAACAACAACAAAAATGACAATGTCAAAGTTGTTTTCAACATGTTTAAATCAATAAGCATCATAACAAAGACATATTGTACACCATTTTAAGCAAAAACAAGCTTACAACTTATGTCAAATTTCACAGCTCACACACACACAATACACACAAACACACACGCACGCACGCACACACGCACACACACATACACACACACCTACGCCCGCACGAACGTACACACACTCCAAAACAAGGTGATAATCTTAAAACCCCCTTTAGTTGTACATGGTAATGTAGTCTATCCTTAACAAAATGTGTGTGTGTGTGTGTGTGTGTGTGTGTGTGTGTGTGTGTGTGTGTATGTGTGTGTGTGTGGATATGTGCGTGTGTGTGTGTATGGATATGTGCGTGTGTGTGCGTGCGCGCGCATGTGTGTGTGGATATGTGTGTGTGCGTGTGGATTTGTGTGTGTGTGTGTATGTGTGTGTGTGTGCGCGCGGATATGTGTGTGTGCGTGTGGATGTGTGGATATGTGTGTGTGTGTGTGTGTGTGTGTGTGTGTGTGTGTGTGTGTGTGTGTGTGTGTGTGTGTGTGTGTGACGCGCGTACGTGTGGACATGTGTGTGTGTGCGTGTGTGGATATATTACGTATGTGGATATGTGTGTGCGTGTATGTTGCCTATTTGCTTTTCAGTTCATCGAGTTCAGCAAGCAGTTTTGGGAGAAGTCCCACAACCTGAGGGGAAGAGTCAGCCCCAACCCTTACGACCTGTGGCCCAAACAGCGCACCTCCCACCAGTGGGTGCCCTTCGCGCTGGGTCTGGCCGCTATCCTCAGCCTCCTCCCGCTCGTCATCTGGCGAATTCTCACCGCCTTCCTCTGGATCGACAATCACACCCTCGTGCAGACGATCACCGACAGCCAATCACGGAGCTCAGGACGTCACGTGACGGTGAAAGACAGCGCCCTCGTGGTGCGGGCGGGGTTACAGGGAAGCAACTGGGTGTTGAGCGCGGCGGCTGTGGCCAGGAAGGTTGTGGGGTGCGTGGTCTGCTTCTTGCAGGTGGTGCTGATTGTCGCGTGGTTCAAACCTCCGCTTGCGGGCGAGCCGGAGAAGGTGACGCGGGATTTGAGCGATGTCAACGTGACGGTGCCTGAGGCGCCCCTGGAGGACGTGCCGTTACCCGTGGATCCGTTCTTCTGCGTTGTGGACACCTCCCAACACAGCAATGTCCAGTCCATGACCATTCAGTGTCTGCTACCACTGAATAAGGTCAGCATCGCAGAGAGAGAGAGAGAGAGAGAGAGAGAGAGGAGAGAGAGAGAGAGAGAGAGAGAGAGAGAGGTGTCAGCACCACAGACACAGAGAGAATGAATGAATGAATGAATTAATTAATTAATAATCTTTATTTATCAAGGGTAAAAGAGTAAGCATTGGCATACTTTT